>JAVSBV010136037.1:0-16858 GCA_033117975.1 Parotocinclus spilosoma | reverse complement strand
TGACATTTGCCATCTCCACATCATTGCATTCAGTTTTTATTTACAATTTGTTTAGTGTCCCAACTTTTTTGGAATCCACTTTGTATATAACCGTTAGAATTCAAATGTGGACCCCATATGGACCCACTTTCCACCTTATTAGGTTCGCTTTGCTAATACTACGTTGGACTGCCTTTTTGCCTTTGGAACTGCCTTAACTCTTTGTGGCATAGATTAAACTGGGGGTGATTTATTGGTCCATATTGACATGACAGCATTGTGCAGTTGCTGCCAATGTGTTGGCTGCACATTCCTGAAGCGAATCTCCCATTCCACCACATCCCAGTGGTGCTCTACTGGATTACGAGCTGGTGACTGTGGAGGCTGTTTGGGTATAATGAACTTATTTTCATGTTCAAGAAATCAGTTTGAGACGATTTGAGCTTTGGGATGTGCCGTGATATCCCGCTGGAGATAGCCATCAGAACATGGTTCATTGTGATCATAAAGGGCTGAACGTGGTCAGCAACAATAGTCAGATAGGTTACAGTGTTTAAATGATGCAGAGTTGGTATTGGGGGGCCCATGGTGTGCCATTACACCAGCCCCATTACAGCACAATTATTGATACAGGATGCATACATACTTATGTTACACCAAATTCTGACCTTAACTTCTGAACTTGACAGCAGAGATCAGACAGGCAATGTTTTTCCAATATTCGGTTGCGTGGTTTGGTGAGCCTATGCAAATTGTAGCCTCATTTGTCCGTTTTTATCTGACAGGAGTAGCACCGGGTATCATGATTTTCTGCTGATGTGGCCCATCTGCTTCAAAGTTTGACATGTGCATTCAGAGATGCTTTTCTGGATATCACAGTTGTAAAAAATTGTTTATCTGAGTTACTTTTGCCTTTACGGCAGCACAGTAACGGCACCTCACAGCAAGAAGGGTGGAGCGGCCTCGGTCCTCCCCATGTCTGCATGGGTTTTCTCCGGGTACTCCAGTTTCCTTCCACAGTCCAAAGACATGCGTGTTAGATTAATTGGTGTCTCTAAAAATGGAGCTTAGTGTATGACTGTGTACGTGTGCCCTATGATGGCCTGGCGCCCCGTCTAGGGTTGTTCCTGCCCTTGCGGCCAGCTTGACCCACTCTGGCCAGTGTCCTCTGAATACTGGCATTTTAACTAGGTAATTTCACCCAGATAACTGGCCTCACTGGACATATTCTCCTTTTCTGGCCATTCTCTGTTCCAGCAGATCAGCAGTTTCTAAATATCCAGGCCAGCCCGTCTAGCACCAACGACCATCTCACACACCCCATTCTGATACCTAAATGCATTGACTTTGACTGGCTATGTGACTGACATTACCAAGCAGTTGAGCAAGTGTACCTAATAAAGTACCCAGTGAACATATGGAAAACTGTTTGCACACACATCCCCCAAGTGATTTCTTTCTTTCTTTCTTAGATCTATCTTTACGATGGCGGGCCACGGAACTTGGAAGGACCATGGAAGGGCCGTCTGATGTGGAACGGCAGCAAAGATCTGCAGGACGTCTCCATCAGCATCGCCAATGTCACCATGAACGACAGTGGGCTGTACGAGTGCGTGGTACACCGCCAGTTTTCATTCAACATGTACACCCCTTCCATCGAGAAGCGCATCAAGATCAAACTAGTGGTGCACGAGAAAGGTGAGGAAGAGCATTTAGAGCTGAGGGCTCGTTCATGAGTACAGTCAGTTTAACTTTGCGTGTTGCCTACATTGTGTAATCGTTATGTCTAATATGTATATAGTGGGGCCAAAAGTCTGCATTTGTATTGCATGCAAATTTTGCATTTTTCCTCAATTTAAAATTATTTAGTATTATTGTTACAAATACTGTAATGGGCATAACAGTTTTACAGTTGAATATTTAAACAGCTGTCATAAATGGTGTCCATCTATCCATCCATTATCTTCCGCTTGTCCTGGGGTCAGGCCTCCCTCTCCCCAGCCACCTCCACCAGCTGTATTGCTGGGATTCCGAGGTGCTCCCAAACCAGCTGGGTGATGTAATCCCTCCAGCATGTCCTGGGTCTGCTCCCGGTTGGACTTGCCTGGAACACCTCCCTTGGGAGGCATCCGAACCACCTCAATGAGTTCCTGTCTAATCCCTGACCCAGAAAGAACTCGCCACCCTTTTCCGACTACTAGGAATGTTTGCATTTCATCGATTTCAGGTCTAGCTTATGAAACCGAAATGACATTTTGTGGCCAAAACAGAACAGAAACGTGAAACAAGTGAAAAGAACAGAAAAGTGAAACAATTTGCCAAAGGCCAGTGGCCAGATACTAAATACTGTTTGTACCTAAATGTATTTTTGTTAGTGAACAAAAAAATTTGTTGAAACATAAAAATTATACATATTTTTATATTTTACATTTTTTATTTTATTTTATTGTGGAAGGTTTAAAAATAAAATGATTGAATTACCTGTTGAACACCTGCTGTTCTGTGTCTCAGGTTATACGAATATATACTTAAAAGTTCACTTATTAATATTTTGACTATTGCTAGAATAAATCAATTAATTTATAACCAGTTAGGTTACCAGTCGGCAGTAGCGACTCAGACGGGCGATGCTCTAGTGTTACTTCTCGTTTTTGGTGAGTATTCATCCGCTGAGTAAATACAGTAGTGTTATTGACTGTTGAATAATGAAGCAACACGCTGAAGTAATGGAACGTTCTCTTTACTTAACACACCATACATCACTCTCGTATCACACATGCTCCGGTCGTACCGGGCTTACAGCACCAAAATATCCTACACATTAAGTAGATACTACAGCTATTTACTATATTATTATTTATAACATTCCTTTATTTTTGGAATTCATATTTTTAATAAATTTTTGTACACTGTTAGAGCAAAACAGCAAATATATATATATATATATATATATATATATATATATATAAATAAAATGGCCAATGATTCAAAATAGCAACGTTAAACTACTATTTGTTTACTTTGTTAGGTAAAGGGGACTATATTGGTGCTGGATCATTCTCAGCACTGTGTTGTATTGGTATGAATGGATCAGATACCGCAGGCAAGGCGTAATACTGTAAAACTATAATGGTTTAAGGGGAACCGTCTCAATTATGCATTGCAAGTCAAACCTGGAAAAAGGGTATTAGCAGCAAAAAAAATGTGGTCATAATCACTGATAAAAATAGACAGGCTAAAAATATTAGGTCTTCCCAATTAACACCCAGCAGGCCAGATCCAGGACTTGATTAAATATTTACCGGCCCTTTGACTGGCTAATGAAATTAAAATCGGATTAGCATCGCAATCATTTCGCGCATACTCAAAATTATTTGGCCTAAGGCAACCATTCTATTGACTCGTGCAGCTCGATTAACAATATGGCTCGCAAAAATTATGGGATATTTCATTTTGATATAAAGAAAACCCCCCTAATTTTTGTGAGCAGGATATCTAAAAAAATGAGCCCACACTGAACAGGTGTATGAAGCTACCATTTCAATTTAATGACCGCACAATGAACATGTGCATTTCTAAATAAGACAACAGTGTTGCTTTTTACACCACTTGAGATGAAGCTTACAATACAAATTCCGGTGGTCCCTTTTGCACATTATCTGGCCTGCTAAGAAAAGGAAGCCAGAGATGTAGATGACGCACTGAGATTTGATGAATAGTAATAAAATATGGGTTGCTAGAACACAACAGCTCTGAGGGATACAAGTCAGCTGCTGTCCAGATGTTCTGTCAACTGAAATAAAGTTACTATAAGCATGTGGGAAGAAAACAAGCCAGTGGAGAAAACGTGATTCCACGGGCGATGTTTATTTGCTGGAAAATTTTAATTCCAGACGTTCATGTGGACCTTTGAGTTTGACACGTCTTACCTACCAAAAGGCCATCGTGTTCCAGGTCCCACCATAGGTTCATAATTTCATATGGAATAATGCTGCATTTACCTTTCACAGCCCCAAATCAGAAAAAGTCAAGACAGTTTGGAAAATGCCATTTTAAAAAAAGTGCTCCTTTAATTTATCGACACTTTTATTTAATTACAGAAAACAAACCAAAATACTAGATTTTTTCTCATCAAATTAAAT
Source organism: Parotocinclus spilosoma (assembly GCA_033117975.1). Lineage (NCBI taxonomy): Eukaryota > Metazoa > Chordata > Actinopteri > Siluriformes > Loricariidae > Parotocinclus > Parotocinclus spilosoma. Next base: position 12,737 of record JAVSBV010136037.1, on the reverse strand, counting down.
AAAAGGTCCATTTTGTTTGTTAATACGTTTTAGGCCTGATAACAATTTAGGGCTAGTGATGAGGTAAAAAAAATGTGATTTCAAACAGATGATTATAATCATGATTTAGCATACAGGAAAGGCTTTTTGATAAGCAAAAAGGGCAGAGGCTCCCCAGTTTGACAAAACAATTGTGTAAGAAAATTATTGTACCTCAAAGAAAGATGGGAAGGAATTTAAATATTTTTTTCATTTACACGGCACAATATCATTAAATAATTCAAGGAATTCAGTCCGTAAAAAAAAAGGGCGTAAGCTTATAGTGAACCCTTTGATCCCTCAGATGGACCGAGCTCAAGAACCATCATTCTTTAATAGCTGATAGAACCAAACCTTTATCAAAAGTACTACAATATAGAGTTGCATTAGGCCAGACTTTTTTTTAAATTGCTTGTTCCTCGGATGTCCCTACTTAAGAATCTACTGAGGAGGGAGGAAAAAAAAATAAACATTTTTTTAAGCACTTTTCAATTTCTCGAGGACTATGTGGAATCAATACAAGAAAGGAGGAAGAAACAAAAATACATTTTTATTTAAAAATAAAATTTCATTAACCTACAATTAAATTAAAGTGAATATGGAAAAAAAATGTAATAACTCTCCACCGGAGGGCGGAAAAAGCTAAAAAAATATATAAATATATATATTTTTTAACTTCAACCATTGGTGCAAAAACTTTTTTTTTTGTATTCTTAAAATATGATCGTCGGCGGATCCGCGATAAAAAAAAAAGTCTGACCTTAACAAATCCCAGTAAAAAAATAATAATAATAATAATAAAAAATAAAAATAAACTTTCCTGTACAAAAAAAGAAGCCTTGTGTTAACCATGTCCATTAACTTTTTTAGGCTCAGGGATATCTAGGACACAGTGGAGACGTGTATTGTGGTCAGACCATTCAGTACACCAGATCTTCTTTGGAAGAAATGAAAGCCATGTGCTACAGACCAAAAACAAAACAAAAATAATCCAGATTGTTATAAGCACCAAGTCCAAAAGTCAAGATCTGTCATGGTACATGGACGTGGTAAAACCTTTGGAAAAGGTAATTTACTCTTTTGTGATGGCAGCATTAATGCAAAAAAGTACACCAAGATTGTAGGGATTCTTTCACACACTCCCTTTGATGCATCATCTTTTCCAGGGACGTCCATCCATTTTTCAGCAAGACAATGCAAAAGCACATGTTGCACACATTACAAAAGCATGGCTGCAGAAGAAGAAGGTACAAGTCCTGACCTGTCCCAAATAGAAAATGTGTGAAGCATAAATATTCGATAACGACGAAGCCGCACTGTTGCACGCAAGACGTGTACGGCAAGAATGGGACAAAACATCACCTGAAACACTAAATCAGTTGGTATTCTCAAACACAAAACAGTGGTGTGAAAAGAAATGGCAACATTACAAAGTGGTAAATTCTTTACTGCAGTTTTACCAGAAAAAAATTGAATATCTTGAGCTCATACTGCCCGCAATGAAATACAAATCAATGAAATGTACAAAATGCATTTTTCTATTGGTATTTGGCATACTTATTAAAATCGATTCGGGTAATTGGGCCACTGGTTAATGGGACCAGCCGCTTATTCGGACCCAATCCTAGTACCAAGTACTGAATAAAATCCTATTAAATACATGCAATGTTATTCACTTATTTGGATCAAAATTCCCCTTAATTTAACCAAAAAACGTGACAGCGTATAAGAAATATGTAATATCTGTGGTTACCAAAGAAACTCTTCATCTCTAGCATCATTACAATGCTCCCAAGTTTCTTCCCAGCCCTCTACTGCCACCTACAGGTCTTTGCTTAACATTTCCATTTACTATAAAAAGCCACAAGTCGCCACTTATCCAGTGTGATTTGACCCGTTTTTGCTGTGGCCAAGTTCTTCAAACGTTGACTGGAATTTAGTAAGAACTTGTTTTTTACAGTATTAAGCTTTTCACGCTGAGTACCTATACATTGTGTTGTAGATCGTTTCGAAAATTTATTTTTCAATTAACAAAGTTTGTAAGCAACAATAGTTCTTGTTTGAATGTTCACTATACGTGAAAATTTTACAATAAAAGTTTAATAAACATTTAATATGTTACATAGCACGTCCCGTCTTGTAACACGAGGCATGTTCGTTTAATCGGACCAGCCGGTTATTAGGACCAAAACGATCGTGTCTGATTAACCGGAATCGACTGTATTTCTAATTTGGAATTGTGAACAAAAGTTAAATCAGTACTGGGTATGAACTGAGGTTTCTTTGCTCTGCCATTAATACTGTTAGGTGTATCGTTTTTAAATCAAACTATATTACGGATCCATGACGTAGGTTAAAATGAGGCACAATTCTTGTCCGTACAAGGCTCTTCAAAGCATATTTTAATCATAATTTATGAGGTGCTACTACAAAGTATTAAGACGTGCAGGGTTGAACACAAAGAATAATGAACATGAAAAGATACAAAGCAATTGGATGCGACATGAATCTTTCATATAGAGATGAAACATTTGTCTGACGACCCCATCTAATCAGTAATCAAGCTCTTCACGCACTGCATGTGAAATGAATTTCCGTTTTTAATGTATCATTTAAAAAATAAAGCCTATAACTTAGCAAAACCAAGCAGAGATTTGTCCTGATTTTAACCCTCCGCCCTCGCACTGGGACAGACCTGAGACTTAATATTCCTTTGGACAGAAATCTTTGACGAGGCAGCTAATTGCTGCTGTTAGGATGTGCATTGTGGGGGGGGGGGCATTTTTGGAAAACGCTCATGCGGCGCGTACAACACCTGGGCAGTTCTCCGAAACAGACTGCTCAGTCGCGCTGCCTCTCGTGCTTTTTTTAGTTGTGAAACCAAACCGTTTTACTGAAACAGGCAGGCGACCTGGTGCCAAAAGTCCCACGCTGCTTCTTTGTCGTACTTGACAATGCATACCATTTATAGGTCTGCAGATTTTTGACTCGTATGACAGCTGCCACTAGGGCGGGAGCGAGCGAATACGTTAGAGTGGATTAAGCTGTGCACCTTTTGTGACTGATCTGAATTAGAAGTGATAATAGTTGAACTTGTCCTCGACAATTCGCTCCGTTCCCCGATCTGCTCACTTGCTGCATAATATCGTGCTTTATTAGGACAACTCCATGTTTCTACACTCACTGTCCACTAAATTTATCAGCTTCACTTATCATATAGAAGCACTTTGTAGTTCTATGATTACAGCCTGTTGGAAATTTCCGGTTCGGTGGGTAGCACTGCTGCCTCGCAGCAAGAAGGTCCCGGGTTCAATCTTTGTGGAGTCTGCATGTCCTCCCCTTGTCTGTCTGGGTTTACTCTGGATACTCCGGTTTCCTCCCACAGCCCAAAGACATGCGTGTTTGGTTAGTTGGTGTCTCTAAAGTGGCCCTTAATGTGTATGACTGTGTGCCCTACGATGGATTGGCGTCCCGTCTAGGGTCGTTCCTGCCCTGAGTTGCCAGGTTGTCACCAGCTGGCCAGTGACCCTGTGTGGATTTAGCAGAAGATAATGAATGAAAATTTCCATGCAGTAGGTAAACCACAATGACCATAATTCCTTGCAGTAGGATGGGGGCAGGGCTTAGTTTATAGGGTCATTTTATAACCCTTTTGACTCTGTTTAGCATGGTCAGAGTTGTGTGTACATGGATGACTGTGCTATCCTGGGCTGTGGGTTTGTGTTTGTTTTTGATTGATGATTAATTTACCTATTTAGATTAAGTGGTTTGTTTGATTGTGGTTGTTTCTTTTATAGTCTCTTTGTTGCACTGTTTTTTTATTTCTTTACTGATCATTGTATTTGTTTGTTTGTAGATAAAACCATCCCTCCCTTTGCCAATCCATCTATCCTTTCCTCATTCATCCATCCATCCTGCTCATTCTGCTGTTTACTATGCCATATGAAGGACTGAATCAACTGCATCAGTTGAAGTCTGGTCATCTTCCTGTGTTTTTAATGGAAACCATCACGACAGCCAGTAATTCTACCCAACAACCCAACAAAACTTGACACAGACTGTAGTTCATTTGTTCCTATAAATGCTTTCAGTCCTCTTAACTTTCTTCTTCACTGGTCAGTTGACAGATCAGGTACTATTTGGGTGGTGGATTATTCTCAGCACTGATGCAGTGAGAGCTGAGCTTCTATGAGTGGACCAGACACAGCAGTGCTGCTGGAGTGTTCACCCATTGTGCATTCAGGCACATCTACCACAATCCAACACCGACACTAAGGTGGTGTAATACTCCAGAAGCACTGCTGTGTCTGAGCCACTCGTACCGGCTCAACACACGAACACCCCAGAGCTACGTCAGTGCTGAGAATGATCCACCACCCAAATAGGACCTGATTTGTGCGGGTCCTGATCATTACAGAACAGAGTAAAGAGGACTAACAAAGTATGCTGAGAAACAAAAGGACTTCAGTCTGCAGCTGTAGAACTAGTCTGTTCCTCTGGATGGTAACGAACTGACAAAGAAGAGCATGGAGGTGTACCAAATAAAGTGGCCAGTGAGTGGCAACCAGGTGGTCATAGTGCTTTTTAGTTCATAGTGGTAGCAGTTCGAGGCATTTATCACTTAATTTGCCAACTTGTGCTGCTAACTGGGTCGGTTTGTTGCATTACTGCTTAAAAATAGGTTTATACATGTACAGTTGAATCCGCTTAATCGGACCACATCGGGACGCGATCGTTTTGGTCCTAATACATAATACAACAAACATGCCCTATGTTTCAAGGCAAAACAAAACCTTTATTGTGCGATTTACACATATAACGAATGTACAAAAGAACTACTGTTGTTTAGGAACTTTGTTCAATGAATAATAAATTTGCAACCAAGTTTTTCGAAACGATCTATAACACAATGTATAGGTACTCAGCATGCGTAATACTGCAAGTATAATACTGTAAAAACAAGTTCTTACTCAATTCCGGTCAACGTTCGAACAACTTATCCAGTGTGATCTGACGCGTTCTTTTGACAAACTGCACTTGAACAAAATCAGTAAGTGGTGGGCGTGTTCACCTCCTGCTGGTTTTGCTCTTGTCAACAACTTTTCGGATTTCCTGACCTTTAATAAAAGCATAAATTCTCTTGGAGAGCACAGGAATCCTCTCATGAATCGCTGATCCACTTTGCATCCGCTAGGTGGTGACTTGTGGCTTCTTTTTCTTATTCACTCTCATGTTTTTTGGTCCGATTAAGCAGAATTTTGGTCCAAATAAGCGAATACCATTACACGTATATAATAGGATTTGTTTCGATAGTTTAGGATTTGGTCCGAATAAGCGGCTGGTCCCATTAACCGGATTCGACTGTACTTATTTTATATAAATGTATATAAAACTACATTTTAAACTCGGAGTTTGTTTCCATTTGGGGTTGATCGTGTTGACCAATACTTGGTGACAGATCGTTAACTTATTTTAAAATGGGTATAGTATTTTTTAAAAATTTTCCCGCAATGGATTTACCTACTTAAACCAGTGCTAGAGTAGTCAAAAGAGAGTCCCAAGACAAAGACACCATCATTGACATAATGGTCGCTGGACTGTGCTTCTTACAAGATCGACTTGCTCTAGTCCAATGTGTCATTCGTTTCCATGTTTATAGTCGATGCTGTGAGCCCATTAGTTAAGAACACCTTTTGTCTCTTCTGTCTATCAGCGTAACGTTCTGATTATTGATTTATTTGTGGCAACCATGTTTGAAAGACATGCATCACAAACACACTACTTAAGACTTAAGAGTGCTTTGAGCGGCACGGGAGACGGAGGCCGTTTTTGCCCCGAATTCATCCGTCTCTGTGAAATTATGCATGATGTATTTGAAACAAGAACATTGTGTTTTTATTTTTTTAAAAGGCTTTTCTTCTCTTAACTGTCATATTTTCAAGCAAGATGAATAAATTCTATATCATTTGCAGCTCTCAGTGTTTTAGAAATGCTATTGATCATAACGGCCCCATCTGTGCCTTCACATCTCCTTTAACCATCTGTGAATTGTCCATCAGTCCAATAATGCACACTTCCAAACTCCCTCCCAACAGACCATCGATAGTTTCGCACTTTTAAATGGTTTGGCCTAAACCAATAATTGATTCCACGAGTAGCATGTTTGACGGTCAGTATGTTTTATACTCCCCCGGCGGGAACGCCATATACCACACTATTATCTGAAGAATGTATGAAAAATGTCAATACTGCCAAACAAGTCCAGTGAACTGGAAACGGGACGACTTCAGGCCACTTCAATTCTCCTTTATACACATTTCTTTTTATAGATTCAACCTCCATATTAGAGAACAGTGCTTGTGGCACAGACCTAATTTAATTCAAGTTAGAGATTTCACACAGTAGGCCTAACAAATGATAAACAGTGATAAAAATGGACTGTTGAAGAAGACAGATGGCCTGGATCCAGGAGCAGAAGTTTAGCTGGCATTACACTTAACTTTCACCACATGCCAAACGCTGGCCACCAACACACTTGGAAATTGTTCAGACGAATGTGAGGAGGATTGGAGCAGCCTTACATGACCAGGACTCATCAAGTCGACAGAAAAAATTTCATTCGTTCAACAGCTCGGATTAACAGTTTATACATGAATACTACACTAATACACTATACTAGCAAAAGTTTGTGGACAACCCTCCTAATTTCTGAGCTCTGCTATTTTGGCTACACACACCTATAACAAAAACGTAATACAGTATAAAGTGTATACAGTGTTTCCTCACCACTTTACGGTTCACCTTTTGTGGACTCGGTACATCGCGGGTTTTCAAAAAATATGAATGGGAAAATATATGGTGGAATTTCACTGTTTTGCGGGTTTTTATGGAACTCGATTTGCACATGCGTAGTATATGTGGTATAGTTAACCTATACATATACATGTATTTGATGAACTTTCACATAAAGACAACATTTATAAAAAATATGTTAAAAATATTAATTCTAACAATAAAGGAATGTTATAAATCATTAAATATTATGATTTACAGTAAATAGCATATTTACTCGGCGGATGAATACTCACCAAAAACGAGAAGTAAGACTAGAGCATCGCCCGCCTGAGTCGCTACTTGCCGATATGACAAGTTTTTGTCTGTTGTGTTTTGATGTTGTGTTCGCTGTTTGTAAAAGTTTCATTATAGACTGAATTCATTCAAGCCCTACGATGCCACCCAAACGTTCTGCAAGTTCTACGCCTAAAATAATGTATAAATACATAAATAAATATAGCGTCCCTACTTTGTGCATTTTCATTTATCGCGGGTGGTCCTGGAACGTAAACGAGGAAACATTGTAATTCCGGATTTTTCACAGACAAACAATGGAAGTAGAACGGGTCTTACTGGTCTTACTGATATCCCAGGGACTCTTGTCACACATTTAAAGGTTTCTGCTTCCAGCAAGTCAGTTAATCAACTTTCTACCCTGCTGTCCTCAAACAAATAAATAAATAAAGTCAGTAGATAATTGGTTTGCCTACTTTGAATGAGAATTTGGCCCGCTTGCATAGAACCTTGACCCCAAAAGTCAGACCGTTCTTACTGTCTAGCATCAGACACCAGTGGAAAGCTCTTTTAGAAAGCAAGGGATGTTTGTACCAGCAAGACTGGGCGGGGCGACTCCATAGTAATACACATGCTTTTTATGCAATTAATTGGATGTCCACAAACTTATGCCCATATAGTTTACAAGTTCATCTGAAGGTGTGTTTATGGAATATTATATACTTTGCCATATTTGCACATGTAATTTTACTATATAAATGAGTGATGAATGCTGGGAAATGTGCAAGGAAAAGCATTGTTTGCAACGACCATTTTTGTTTTTCAACTTTCAATACATTATTTAATAAATCAGGATCCATTCAATACTTAACTATTAAATACTAAACTCCTCGGTTTAAGAGAAATTCAAGTTACGATGGACTTGTCTGAACATATCCCCAATGTAAAGCATGAAGCACATAAGTACAGTGGTACCTCGAGACTCATTGCTTTGATCCAGAAGCCATGTTGAGCTCTGGAAACTACAAGTAGAGACTTTTTTACCAATAAGGAATAATGTAAATTGAATAAATTAACATTCCCCTGGAAAATCCAAATTCTAAGGCATTATATGCATGTTCTGTTGTATAGTTGAACACTGTCTATACCAATTCAAAAAGAACAATATAGTCGATCCCGGTTAAATTGGACAACATCAGGACATGGTTGTTTTGGTCCTAATAACCGGCTAATCCGACTAAACGAACATGCCCTATGTTACAAAACAGGACGTGCTATGTAACATATTAAATGTTTATTAAACCTTTATTGTGCGATTTACACGTATAGCGAACATACAAACAAGAACTACTGTTGCCTACCAACTTAGTTCATTGAAAAATTAATTTGTAACCAAGTTTTTTGAAACGATCTTGTCAACACAACTTTTTGGATTTCCTGACCTTTGATAAAAGCATAAATTTTCCCGGAGAGCACAGGAATCCTCCCATAAATCGCTGATCTGCTTTTGCTGTGGCTAAATGGAGACTTCTTTTTTTGTAGTAAATGGAAATATTAGGCAAAGACCTGTAGGTGGCAGTAGAGGGCTGGGTAGAAACTCGGGAGTTTCTTCGCTGATATTACATACTGTACACGTTCTTTGGTCCAAATAAGCGAATAACATTACACGTATATAATAGAATTTCTTTCGGTACTTTAGGATTTGGTCTGAATAAGCGGCTGGCCCCATTAACCGGTGTTCCAATTAACCAGAATCGACTGTATTTAGATAAAACACAAACACTACAGTTTATTATAAATGAAGCAGTAACATGGTTCACATTTTTCTTTTGGTTGGCTGTTATCACTAACCTAAATGACTTCATCACTTATTTGCACTAAGAATACAGTGCATGTCAAAGACGTGTCGAGAATCGGAATTTGACGAGCTTCGAAGTGGTGGAGAGCAGAGGTATTTTGCATTCCTGCAGAAAACCTTACATAACATCCTACATCTTTATGTAGATTTCACCTCTGCATCCCAGATATGGATATAATATGGAGTTTATCATCTTACTACACCACTGTTTGTAACTCCCAATAATTAATCTCTATAAAGCCCTCTAAGCTCATTTTTGCTTTGTGACTACCAAGGCACTGTGTCTAGCACTGAATATTCTAATCCACACGTATCACCATAACACGCTTATCTAGGAGCTCTTCACATTTAAACGCTAGGATATTTCCCTGAAGGGTTCAACTGGTAAAAGCACAGATTAGCAGAGCTGAAATGAATAACCACCTGTACCCATGGACGTTGCTGGTCATGGGCCAAGCTGAGACGTGGATGGTAATGGCTGGGTAAAAAGCATTCAGCCGAACAAAACACCTGCCTTCAGGATAACAGACAATCAATGGTGAATAGATGCTGTGGGCTCAGGAACAATGCTGCATGATTATCAGGAGGGGCTTTGGGCAATATTTCAAACAGACAACCCTTATAAAATGAAAATTTAATGAGCTGGTGGGTACTGGGGTGGTGGGCTGGTGATAAGCGCAAAACCAGTCATCTTAATTTACTCATCAGGAGTTGCCACGTGTATACAAGTGTATACAAAGTACACTATCAGTGTGGAGTTTGGACGTCTATATTTACACATTTTTTTTCTCCCTTCGAACAAATTGAGCAGCTGTTCAATTTTTGGCCCCCAAATTTGCACAAAAATTATGACTTTCAACAAGGACATTAGAAAATAGAACACTAAAATGGTACAGGACGCGAGGTTCAGCGATGACGTACATAAAACAGTGTGTTAATGCAAAAATACGTAACGCCAATCGTCCCAAAAGGACATGAAATGGGGCCCGATCACATGTATATTAATTATATCGTATTGTTATGCGTCTGTGAATATATTCACACAGTCCATGTGTGCGATTTCGGATACACCCCCAATCTCGGTACCTCTGCCCCACTGATAAGACGTGCAGATACTGCATTTGCCTCAATGGTTGTAAAGTTATGTATTACAGCTGATTGATTTATTCAAGCTTTTAATCAATAATTACATACAAACATGGGCATAAAAAATAACTTGGGGGTTCAGGAAGAATTAATCCTAAATATATTACTTCTTAGCGGGAAATTTAATTCAGGCTTTCTGTAACCAATTACGTTCGGTGCTCAATAAGTGCATTTTCATCATGTCTTATCTTGTTTTGCTGCATAACAGCATTTCACTGTGACGAAGGGCTGCTGAGGAGCAACATCCGGAAAAAACACAATAAAAACGCACACACAGTGAGAGAAAGGGTGTACCACAGCGATCTCCTAAAAAAAATAATATATATATTTTTTTTAAAACACCCAGAGATTACCTCAGAGATTCTGGCTCATTACCATGACAGCATGCGACTCGCCCGACTCTCCTACCACATTCTGAAAGAGCTCTATTGGATTAAGATCTGGTAGCTATGGGGGTTGTTTAAGTACAGTAAACGTATGGTCCTGATCAAGAAATCAGTTTGAGAGGATTTGAGTTTTGGGACATGGTGCGTTATCCTGCCGGAAGTAGAGATCTAAGGTGGTACACTGTAATCATAAAGGGATAAACGATCAGCAATGATACTTTAGGCTGTTGCGTTGCCCAAACAATGCCAAAAATATATTTCCCACCATTACACCCCCAGCAGCCTGAACCATTGATACCAGTCAGTTTTCATGTTGTTAAGGCCAAACTGTGACCCTACCATCCAAATGCTGAAACAGAAATCAAGCCTAATCAGACCAGACAACGTTTCTCCAATCATATACAGTCGATTCCGGTTAATCAGACCAGATCGGGACGCGATGGTTTTGGTCCTAATAACGGGCTGGTCCAATTAAACAAACACGCCCTATGTTACAAGACGGGACGTGCTATGTAACATATTAAATGTTAATTAAACCTTTATTGTGTGACTTACACATATAGCAAACATACAAACAAGAACTACTGTTGCTTACCAACTTGGTTACAAATTAATTTTTCAATGAACTAAGTTTTTCGAAAAGATCTACAACACAATGTATAGGTACTCAGCATGCGAAACATAATACTGTAAAAAACAAGTTCTTACTAAATTCCAATCAACGTTTGAAGAACTTATCCAGTGTGATCTGACGCGCTTTTGCTGTGGCTGACTTGTGGCCTCTTTTGTAGTAAATGGAAACGTTAGACAAAGACCTGTAGGTGGCAGTAGAGGGCTGGGTAGAAACTCGGGAGTTTTCGGGTAGTGATGCCAGAGACGTAGAGTTTCTTCACAAATATTACATACTGTACACGTTCTTTGGTCCGATTAAGTAGAATTTTTGGTCCAAATAAGCAAATAACATTACACATATATAATAGGATTTGTTTCGGTACTTTAGGATTTGGTCCAAATAAGTGGCTGGTCCTATTAACAGGTGGTCCAATTAACCGGATTTGACTGTATATACTGCACGAGGAACCCTGAAGGAACCAAATCTCAGAGCAATGAGATCCAGTTTCCAGTTTGCAAGATCAACTAATACGGTTGCTCCTGCTATGATCAAACGCCCGGAGCACAAAAAGGCACTCGTTCCATAAGGGAAGTACACATGCACAGTACGTGTTCTCTGGTTTATATTCACAAGGAACCCCTGGAACACCAAGTGGAACCTGTTTAGGTACTGCCCAGGGTTCTGACCTGGTATGATTTTGGTACCAAAACAACCAACAACAGAACAAATTGAAGGGTTCTATCTGAGACCATATAACGCAGCAACGTTCAGTTATCTAGCGGAAAGCTGTTCCAATATGGAACTAGTTCCTTATATAAAAACAGTTCCACTTAAGAGTCGACCAGCCCAAAAACCCAGGAGAAGGAACCACAGATGATTCTTATTGTTTTTCCTTTCACCTTTATTAAAACCACGTTTAGCCGAAAGGAACCAGAGACGGCACACACACACACACAAACACACACACACACACACACACACACACACACACACACACACACACACATGCACAGAGCCATAAAGCTGGGTCTGATTCCGGTCTGGTGATAGAGTGCAGAGCGCCGGCGCTTTTGATCTCAGAAGCGTTGAAACATTCCATTGTCGAAACCCCTTCAGAAGTAAGTGTGTGTGTGTGAGCACGGGTCAAGTTTTCATGTCTTTGCGAGGACCAGAGGACCAAGTAGACAATTTGTCATCCGTGGTCTTGTGGGGATTTCTTTCCTCCCCCATAAAAATAAAAACAGGTAAAACATGTGCTTTCGGTTAGGTGGAGACGTAGATCAGTCCCCACAACGATAGGAAAACACAAACCCAAGTGTGTGAGTGTAATCTCCCTTTTGGTTTTATTCAGTGATAAAATCGAACCCGACCCACATACCCTCCTTATTCAAGTGTTCTTCATTTACCAACCCAAAGGTCGTTCATTTTTAAAATACAGCCGATTCCGGTTAATGGGACCACATCGGAACACGATCGTTTTGGTCCTAATAACCGACTGGTCCAATTAAACGAACATGCTCTATGTTAAACGACGGGACGTGCTACGTAACATATTAAATGTTTATTGAACATTTATTGTACGATTTACACGTATAGCGAACGTACAAACAAGAACTACTGTTACTTACCAACTTTATTCATTGAAAAA
>JAVSBV010136021.1:0-16859 GCA_033117975.1 Parotocinclus spilosoma | reverse complement strand
ACTGTGTCACAGAGTTAAATCTGCGCAGAGTAGGGAGAGCGGTTGAGAGATAGAGATAAATGGCGGCAGACGAGAGTTTCATTGTGGCTAGCTTGATAGCATCGCCTTTTTTAAGGCGGCCTTTCACAAAAAAACTTCAAATAGTAAAAAACGGAAGACCAACTCCAGAACTGGAATTAAAATAATTAAAAGAGGTGAAGGCCCAGCTGTAGTGCTCACGGTTCGCCACTGATAAATGGTAACACTGCCAATATTATGCAGAAAAATATGATTATATCTTTCTACCAGATAGCATGGGGACTTCACATGAGTAAAACAGTGAGGAAAAACACACTCCATAATATAATAAAGTGTTGGAAAGGCGGTTGCACCTGGTCAATTATTTTGATGCCAAATATAATGTTTGAAAATTTTAACCACTACAGTTTTAACCACTTCCCTTGATTTATGCAAAATGCAGTCATGCATTTAAATTCAAAATTAAACACTTTTTCTTGGCCACTAGTGATTTATGGACTAACTGATCTTTGGAACTATATTGATTTTTTATATAACTGTGATATTCTTCTATTTTACATTTTCACTTGATTAATTTCAGAATGTTCTACTAACTTTGACAAATCTTGTCAGTTATGTCTGTTATTTTTATTTTACTTGGCCATTTTGTTTCTGTAGATCAGATGTGCTGGACCCAGTAAAAGGTTTCTGTGCCCCACTAAAATAATGATGGCAAAAAGGTAATTTGTGGGCTTCAACTACAACTACAGGCACTACATTTCCCATAATGCCCCAGCATCTTTGCAAAAGCTTGAGTGGATAACACTTTCAGACGGAGTCAGTTTCTTTCAAGTTTCCACATGGAGTAATGGACATCCACAAATATTTCTTTTTAAGTCAGCCACACCTCACCTACCAAAACGACATATGAGTTGATTCATACATATGAAACAAACCTTTAGTGTTCATTTTCATTTCTCATTCATGGTACCACCCACTTTAGTGTTAAATCACATAATCTATTAAGTGTTTTAAAGGCTTATTGTTTATATGCAGTTATGCCCCTAAAACTAATTGGCAAGCAGAGGTATACAGCTGTAAAAATGTGTACAGTAAATTCTGTGTCCCAATATATCAAGTAGTCAAAAAATGCCCCATAGAGAAGTTTAGCAGCTGTATTGGCTTTGCAAATTAGTCTTAAAAATCAACACAAGAACATTGTGCATCATGACCCAACTTTAACAACATTATGATATTTTACCACATCACCTCACATTATGAGCAGTACAAGAGAGATTTCTGGTTGGTGACATGTAAACAGGGGACCAACATTAGAACATCTCTGGCTGGCTAGAGGGTGTCCAGGCATCTTCATTACCTCTAAATGTGTCTAGGCCACTCTGGGAAGAGCCTCTGATAATTTATTGCACTTGTATTTTAAAAACATGTTGGCTACTCAGAATTTTTTAAAAGTAAACCTTAACCCTAACCAAAGAAGGTGAAACCTGTTACAGTTGCTCTGTGAGTAAAAATAATGTAATATTTTTTGTTAAATATGCACTATAGACATATTATAGGTTTAAACATTGTACATTGTGGCAGTAGCACTTGCTTAAGAAATAGAGCTAAACACTGTTAACTGCATGTTGATTATTTACTTAAGAAAGCCTTTCATTTTACCCCTTGTCAGGGTCAGAGGGGGATGTCTGGAGCCTGACTCAGAATTCAGTGCACAGACAGAACAGAGGTTCAACCTGGACAGGACACCAGTCCAGTGAATGCTTTTTTAAGTGTACTACCCATGGTGCAAGGACCATCTAAAATTTGAACCCAGGCCCGCATGAACTGCCAGAGCAGCTAGTTCTTACCGGTGAGACCTGCCGGGCCAACCGAGTAAATGTTGCACCATAGTAACTGCAAACTTTAGTGAAAGTGATATACGTAAAGCTGATCTAAAGAAAGAAGACGTTTCAGAAAAGCAACCTGAGGTCTACATCAGGCCATATGGGTTTTACAGCCTTACACCCGTATGAAATGTCGAGATTATGTGAACCAGATAATTGTGTCCACAGATGTGGTTGCCCTCCCAAGAATTCCTGCTGCCTCTCAGATTTCCTCACCATGTCAGTGTACCCTCATGCAAACACACACACAAACACAAGCACACACATGCACACAAACAAACACACAACCTCAGTAGCCAGAAAGATGTCAGTAAGTCTTTCCCTTTCAGTCTTTCTAAATGAAAACGGCATTGCATTGCTAACACTGTTTTCATTTCATTTCGAGTACATTTGGTACCCACAAAGCACTGAACTATTTGCACCCCCATCACACACATTGCTGATAGCCTCACACCCAATTCAATACTCTGTGAAAATCTGCTGAACACTTGTAACTGGTCTAAGGTGTCCAAATCTGAGAACAGTTGTTAAAATGCTTCTATTTTGAATTTTTCACAAATTTAATACAACATTTTTCATTTAAAAAATCAGCATATTAATTTGAGTGAAAAGTCATAAAACATATACATTTCAGGATTTTGGTATTTATTATTAGGATGATTCATAACATTCCAAAGAGCATCTTGTGATGTTATTGAAACCAATAAATTCTTGATGTTTAAGTCAAGCAACTGTGAAGGAAAGCCAGGTTTGAGTTCAGACAATGCCTTCTGGTCAGAGGAAGCCAGTCATAAAATCATCCATCGATGCTACAACAACACTGAAATACACCACCAAGGACTTCATTAAGACCACTGTTCTAATCTAATAATAGATTGCCTTGCTATTGTAGCATGTACACTTGTGCACCTACTCATCCATGTAATAACTACATTAGCCAATCATGTAGCAGCAGTGCAGTGCAAAATATCATGCAGACACAGGCCGGCAATGTCAAGAAATGTTCACATCAACCTTTTCTAGTGCCACCCGGACTGGTTTGAAAATATCTTTAACTGACGATTTATTTGGATTTTCAAATGCCATGTTCTCTAGATTTTAATCAGAATAATGTTATAAACAAACAAACATAATTTGTAACACTTTACTCAACATGTAAAACAAATAGCATTAATTCATGCATAATTTCATAAGTAAAATCATTAATTCAACGACACTGCCTCAAGAACTGCCATTCAGCAATAGCTGATAGAACCTCATTGGCAGAGAATTAGTTTGGCAAACTTTTGTCCAGCAGTACAATATGTTATATTCACAAATTCCACTTAAAACTTTACTGTGCGAAAAAAGCTTCATGTTAATCCATGTCCATAAGCAGTGTTGACTTCTCTGGGTTTAGAGGATTCTAAGATGGATCATCACACAGTGGAAATGTGTACTGTGGTCAGACAAATGAGTATACCAGGTTTTTTTTGGAAAAAAATGAACGTCAAATGTGAAAAGGACCAAACTGTTAACAGCAACAAATTAAAATCTGTCATGGTATGGGGCTATGTCAGGATATTTACACTTCTGTGATTGCAGCATTGATGCAGAAAAGTACATTGAGATCTTAGAGCAGCATATCAAAAGTACACATTTTTTTCAGGGATGTCATGGCTGCAGAAGAAGAGGCTACGGGTACTGGACTGGCCGGCCTGCAGTCTTGACCTGTCCCCAACAGAGAATGTGTGGAGAATTTTGAAACAAAAAACGCTGACCCTGTACTGTCGCAGAACTTAACATGTGTTTGCAGGAAGAATAGGACATAATAAACACTTGAAACACTAAATGGCTTGGTATCTAATGTGCCAAAACATATTTCAAATGTAGTAAAAAGGAATGGAAAATTACAAAGTAGTACATGCTTTGCCTTCCCAACTTTTTTGGAATGTATTTCAGGACTAAAATGCAGGAATGGATGACATCTTTTTTTACAAAAACAAAACATAAAATATCTCAGGTTCATACTGTTTGCAGTATGAAAAGCATCTCAGAATGTGCAACACATTAAGGCCTTAGGCAGATGGGCTACAGCAGGAAGGCCATAGAAAGTTGTGTCCCTAATAAAATGCTCACTGAGTATAGCTAACAGGGAGGAGATAGCCGGACCTGACTAGGTTCCATTCATTTAATCTTTGAGTAATAATACACATTATTTTGTGAAATTGAAATACTGAATTTTTGTTTTGTATCTTTGTGCTTCACCTTGCTTATATCCATATATATCTCAAAGTTCTCATCATGCTAAAGGAGGTATATTTTGGACTTGATGGAATCTACCAAATTTCTCACTCTGTCTTGTTTAATATTACTGTTCTCTACAGTGTTGCAATAGTAAAGCCCTAGAGTACACTGTGAGGTTCTCAAATGCTTTTTATGACAAGCTTTTCATATATCCTGGATTAAAGAAAAAATGGGACAGACATCAAGTGGAAAAACTAAGAGCTGGAGAATGTATGTGTGCAAAGTTTTGTGGACTGGTGAATGCTTCTATTTTTGGTATCAATTTCATAGTTAGACTACAACTTCTTTTAACTATGAGCCTTTAAAAGCCTTGAGGCCCCTTGGTAAGGCACGTGTAACCTACAGGAATTTGCAGAGGAGGAAATCAATAAATGCCATTTGGTCAAATTTAGTAGCCTTTTAGTCTGAGGTATGGCCAAGGTAGGTTTTTAAGCAAGCTGACTCATTTTTAGAACAATTCCTTAGAGTAAATTCTACCACCTTTCCTGAAATATTTTCCACTAGGTCTTTAATGGAAACATAAATCCCTGAATGGAATTTTCATTTCGCCTTACCCTTAAATGACTTACAAAGCTGCAAACCACAATACTTAAAAAGACAAAACAAATTCTTTACAACAACAAAATAATTAATTTAACATATGATAATGTTTTATATTGTATTATTTGCTTGTAAATGTAAATGTATTGTACCTGATGGCTATGTAACACAAACAAGTGCAACCTATAAAGATGTGCTTTCAATAATTAATTACTTAGTCCTGCTCTGTGTGGGGTCAGAAGTGCACCTCTTTATATCCTCTATGGGGATGCAAAGATGAGAGGAGGAATTAAAGGAAGCAGTGAGTTGCAAACATCCTGCTGTCTGCCACATGGGCTCTGCCTCCACATCTGCCACATTTATACACTTATTTATGACTTGAGCACATTCATGGGAGTATTGGAAGTGTGATTTGTGGAAACTTAAATATGCAGGGAAGTGTTTGAGGTGTTGGGGGCCTAAATGAACTGGGAAAATAAATCCAGTAATACAATTTATCATATTTTTGTCTGTGACAGGAAAGTAAAAAGGAAAAGGCGGGAAAAACTTTTTTTTTTTTTTTTTTTTTTTTTTAAAGCTTTAGAAAGTTTTAAAACTATGCAAAAATGTTTAGTTAGTTGGGGATGGAGGATACTTTGAAGTTAGATTAGTCTCACAATAAACCATTAAGAGCTGGGTTACCAGTAAAAAACAAATAGGCTTACATTATGAGCATTATTGCGTGTCATGGTTTGAAACCAATTCTTAACTATATATAATTTTTGTTACAGTACATCATCAACATCATGAAGTATAGCATGATAGATGGCATCAGACTTGCACCTGCTAGGAAACAAATGCAACTAATCGCATTTACAAATTACCTTTTTTCTTTCTACTCTTTAGCAATAGTCTACAGAACTGCACACTTTTTTCTATTACGAGTAGTTTTTAAGAACAGAGCAGTTAGGTACAGTACCAAGTCTACAAAAAAAATCTCTATCTGCATGTGTGCCATAGTAAGTTATAATTTGTAATATTAAGAATGCATTAAGGTATATATGGCAAGTCTGATTTTTCCTACAACCTGGCTGGTTAAGTGGCAGGTGTACTACTTAGTGGACTCCACACGCCATTGCTCATATGTACAAGTCAGGAGTTCACTTGTCTCATTCAAGTCTAGTCTGCTGTGATAAATTGGGGAAACTTTAGTGTGCCAAAGAATGTATCTTATTTAAGAAAGGCTTCTTTGCAAGCCTCACATAACTTTTATTACAGGAAAATGGAAAATAATCAGATCATAGACCTAATGTTTAATGTGTAATATTACTGTGGTTACCAAGCTGAAAAATAATCAAATCTACTATATGTTAAAATGGCACCTATTAAAGTGGCGATTACAACAAACTGTTAAAAGGAGTTATGCACAAGACTTTGGGCCATACAGTATGTATGAGTAAAAATTATAAAATGCATATTCTAAAATAGGTACATTATTACAAAACCAAAAGCCCCAGAAATCAAATATCTTAAACATAAATTAGCTGAATTGCATGCAATTACTTGCTTAAACTAGATATACTGAAAATGCATGCAGGGACATATTAAGCATCATCCCAATATTTACACTGTATTCCTACAAATTAAACCACCACATTCATGTTTAAAAGGAATAAAGTAAATCATATCATATTGATTTAAATACATTAACATGAACAATATAATTTAATGTTCATTAATTAAAATATTTTTTAAATAAAAGTGTGTCATGCATTTACTTTATATTCCAAGTTCTGTCTGGCCATGTTTTTTTTCGCAACATTTGTAAATAATAATTAATTTCTGCCTACCAAAACAATCCAAAAATAGAATGGGGCAGTTTAGAGTTGGGGAAATTTAGACCTAGTAAAAAAAGTGCTTTCAAACAGGTGATGTCAAAAGGTGATAATCATAATTTGATACAAAAACAAAAGGCTCAAAAGGCTCTGAGTCTTTGTGGAGCAAGAGTGCGCAGATGATCTTCAGTTTGTCAACAATGTTAAAGTGCTATGTTTGCTGTGCTAAAAAATTGCCTAACTTGGACAAATCTAGGATGGACCATGACACAGTCGAAATGTGTATTGTGGTCAGATGATTCAGTATTTCAGTAAGCCTCTAAAAGTATTTTTTAGAAAGAAATGGATGCTGTGCGCTTCGGATCAAAGATGAAAATAAGCAGCCAGACTTATCAGCAAAGTATAAGTCAAAATATGGGGTTGTGTGAATGCCTCTGGCAAAGGTCATTTACACTCATGTCATGGTAGCATTAATATTGAAAAGTACACTGAAATGTTTAAACAACAAATGCTGTCTTCAAGACGACATATTTTTCAGGTACATTTCTCCATTCATCTGCAAGACAAAACCACATGCTACACACATTACAAAGGCCTGCCCACAGTCCTAAATTGTCCTAAATAGAGAATGTGTGGAGAATATAAAATGCAACATCAGAGTTGCTTTGTTTTTAGGAATAATGGATCCAAACAACACCTCAAACACTTCATCACTTGAAATCCTCTGTGCCAAACATATTTGAAGTGTTGACTGTTATGATAGCAGTAGGTGTTTTTAGTTAGACCCAAATATGCGGTATAAGTGTATCCCACGCCGTATAATAAGAATGGGGAAATAATGAGAAACAACCAAAAGGGGGTATAAGGGCGGAGCTTAGAGACTCCTAACGAAACAAAACCGAAAGTATAAAGTTGGCACGCCAAGGTTGCTCACCATATGGGTGCAACGCACGAACTTGTCGCGAGAGGACGCCAAAGCGTCAGTCGGGGCAGAGCTGTAAAAAGCACAGCTTGCAGGACGTCACTAATGGTTTGAGGCAAGGAGGTGATCCGAACGCCAGAGGGCGAAAATGAGCTCGAAAGTGCATGTAAGAATAAAAAACCAAGACCGGGATAAGTCTTACAGAGTGCGTCTTTACCCGGTGGTTACTCTAGTCGGGACACACCTCGAGCCAGCCATGTATGCATACATACACAGACATACAAATACATACATTAATTAATTCATTAATAGACATACTATACTGTTGAGCCATTTAAAATAATTGGCATTTGCAAGCATACCACCCACACATTATGAACTGCCTAATTCTGCATTTAGGATTCAAAGCTTCAGCATGCCATCAGTGTTTAATTGCTCAGCTATTAAACACACATCCCCTTACATCATGTGCAGTTCATAGGCCCATTGAAGACCATAATTTGGTTTGACTGTTATTTGTGGACACAAAGATTTGTGAATTTTGTAAATTGTAAGCATTATCGGCTTTTTATAGGTATTAAACCACAGCTTTGAGCTTAAACAACACATACAAAAGTTTAGACAAGAAATACACAACTGTGAGGTCAGCACCAAACTAGCAACTCCCCCTGCTCACACTGTTTCAAACCATTTACTTCAGCCTGATATGCATATTGTGCAACTGTTTAACTGGTTTCTCATCATGTACTTTTAGGATTTGTGTGAAAATCTAATAGTTTTAGGTCATATGTATGCAGAAATATAGACAATTCTAAAGGGTTAACAAACCTTCGAGCATTACTGCACCTAGGCTGAACAGACAACCAGTGAATGCTTTCTTGCCATTGGCCTGCAACAACTAAAACAAAATGCTTTGGTGGCACTGAGCATCTCTGAGAAAGGCCAACTAGTGTCAGTGTGGGAAACAAAGCAAAGCACTGGTTTGATGGCGTACAACAGTCAGATTAGTTTGTATTTCATCCTTTCACTCTCTCAGCAGGCTAAGCAGTGCTCAAGAATTTAAAGCTAATCTTTTCTCATCTCTGACACAATAAATCTGTTTTCCAAAGACTTTCGTGCTGCGTATTCATTTATTATTGATCTTTCATCTAATTGAAGATGAAGCAACAACCTCCATTAATATGTATGAATTGTTATCTCTATCAAAAATCAACAATGCAAAAAAGCCTGACATTGACGCAAAGTATATCTTCAGCTATAGAAGAAGTGGGGACAATTATATATAAATATATTGATACTGATCATAATGGTTTAAGGTACACAAGAAAGGAAGCACACACAGATGTTTTTTTTTATCATTGGTAGATTTTCCATTGACATAATATTACAGTACTGAATTGATTGTACACCTACATTTGCACTTAACCCTTTTTCTAACCAAGAGAGCA
Organism: Parotocinclus spilosoma; assembly: GCA_033117975.1. Taxonomy (NCBI): domain Eukaryota; kingdom Metazoa; phylum Chordata; class Actinopteri; order Siluriformes; family Loricariidae; genus Parotocinclus; species Parotocinclus spilosoma. The sequence goes on along the minus strand of JAVSBV010136021.1, from coordinate 7,948 downwards.
TCTCTTGGATTTTTGTTATTTATTTATTTATTTACTTACATATTTCTTTATGTATTATCCTAAAGTTGTGAAAAATGCAAATGGAAGTTAACAATTAAGGACAATTATTTCAGTACTTTGTTGCGTCACAAAGAGATATTGGCAGATTTAAATTTAATGTGAATTTCACTTTTTGTAGGACATCACAGTAAAATTTTCAGCTTTAAATAAGCTAAATATTATTGAGCTTGCAGGGGTTGCTATGTTGATGTGAATGGCAAAATTTCGTTTACATTTTTCCCAGTGTTCTCATCTGTAAGCTTAGTTCAAATGCAAAGTTGCATATGTAATGTAGCTGCATGATAGTGAGTTAATATCAGAAACTACAATACTGATTTATTAAGAAAAAATACATTATGATGGCTGGAGAAACATCTCTTAGGTAAATGTAAATACACTTCCTCGATTTTCTAATTAAAAGTGAGAGCTGCTATTATTAGATAAATAATAGGCAAATAAAGAAACTCTTAACACATCCAAAACAAATGTATGTTTCAAACAAAAAAAAGCACTTTTACTAGATTTTCTATGACCTTTTTACATTAGGACTACAGTGGCACCTCTGCACTTGAACTGCTCCCCTTTTGGTCCTTGACCAATTATCGAAATAATTCTGGTTCGGTTCTGGACCACTTACTCAACACTCGAACATCATTCTAAGTCCACATACAGTACATATTATACCAGCTAAAACCTGTATGAGGCTCTATGCCTCCCATGAAAATTAAGGGTAAAACAAAATTGAAATAATGGCTTTGTGCATCCTTTTCAAACATTAACGACCTGTGTTGGTCACACAAACCCCATGTTGTTTGGTATGCCTTCCACTTTTTGAAACAGGATATCCCTGGCTACATGCACTGGTTCTCTCCAGCAGGAGCAAATCCCAGAAGATGCTGGTGGGCTGAGGTTAATGCATAATGAGAGAAGATGCTGCATCAGACACTGCAGTATATAGACTGCTGACTCCTCTGGGCAAATGTGGGATGCTGTGCATATACAAATACACACAGTTTTTTTTCCACTGCATGCTGAGTTGAACAAAAGCGACATACTTTCATTTTGTTCCTGTCATCAGTTCACTTACTTTCTGTGAATCCCACTATGGTAGCCATTTGAGATTGGTTACATGTCCAAGTTACATAATGTATAGGAGATGGGTACACTGTGATCAACGACAATATCCAGGTAGTCAGTGCCATTTAAACAATGTACAGAAAATAATCTGGCCGAAGTAATTATCCCCACGCCATTGTACCACCACCAGCCTGAACCATTGATGGAAAGCAGAATGGATAAATGCTGTGTCATGTTGTTTATGTCAAAATCTGACCCTGCAATGTCAAAGCAGACATCAAGATTTATCAGACCAGGAAACATTTCTCTTTTTTTTTCAATTTTGGAAATCCCATTCAAATTGTAATCTCGGTTGCTTGTTCTTAGCCGACAGGAGTGGCTGCCTTAAAGTTCAACACTTTGTGCATTAAGAGATGATCTTCTGCATAGTTTGGTAATATAACAAGTAATTATTTTAGTTACCTTAATACTAGCTCAGACAAGCCAATATCCTGGCCAATTTTTACCAAGAGAGCTACTGCTATTTTCTCTTTTTTAACCATTGTCTAAAAGTGTGTAGCACTAACAACCATGCCACATACAACATCGCTTGAATCACCTTTCGTCTCCATTCTAATGCTTGGTTTAAACTTCATCAGGTTGTCTTAGCCATGACAACATGCCTAAATCCATTGATTTGCTGCCACGTAATTGGCTCATTAGATGCTTGTCCTTATGCTTGCTTGACTTTTTGGGTGCTCTGAAGCCTTCTTCACTGTAACTGAACTACTCATTGAAGTTCTTGATAATTCGATAAATGGTTGAATGGAGAGCTATCTTACAAGTAGCAAGCCTGTGACGGCAATGCAGTGATGGCTGCATGTGTTTTATTGAAGGGAACCATGGTTAACAGAAAAACCTTACAAGCGCCTCTACCCTTTTAAAGCAACCAGTTTGCTATTCTAATCAGCATGTCAGAGTGATATAAACTGTCTTGTCCTTCTCCTGAGCTAATAAGTTCATCACTTAAATAATGTTAGCAGGTCATTTTGTAGGGCTGAAATGCAGGGACTGACTTAAATACTGATACAGCAACCTTTGTAAAAACCTAAATTTGTGCCATTCTGAAAACTACACACTGCGTTATTTAAGCCAGTCTAGCAAATTTACTGTCCACATGTTGAATATTGTTCGACAGTAAATAAATAGGCATACTGTTTGACAATATTTGTGCTCTTAAAATTTGCTGTAGTGTGATGAATAGTATGTGATAATCAAAAATAAGTCAGGATTTTATTTCATCAGTCAATTAGTTATATATCAGACACCTTCAGTCAAAGTGAAATAATAGCAAACACAATCAATTCCAAGAGATTGTGAGTTGAAGGTCTTTTCAATGACCCAACAGTGTGATTTGAATCTGGAATCTGGAATTTCTGGTAAATAGTTCCTAACCTCAACTTCTAAAGAACCATAATCCAGGTCATTAGTTGATGATGATGCATATGATGAAACTATGAAATAATGCAGTACAACACAAACTGTCAATTCTTCTTTCAGATACAATTAGTTTTACATGTCTCCAGTACAACAGTTCAATAAATTTTAAAAGGCTTTATGCACTTGGGTCAGATTGTGCAAACATGCATCAATAAAGTTCCCTTTCAACACAACTGCAATTTTTGCTTATTTACACCATATTTGATATTACCAAGAAAATCCTCTTCCAGCACTTTCAGAGCATAGTATCATAGTGGCATCTTTTCTATGACTAGTGCTTAGAAATTCTTGCCCTATTTTATTGGGGGTGTAAGACTTAAGCCCTTTTAAACAGGAACAATTTTTTTCTATACATGCAGATGTGGCTCCAATTGTTGCCACTAATGGCAATAATGATAACAGCTTGTACAGCTGAGGCATTGCACTGTCCAATAACAAACTAACAAAATTATATTAAACTCTAAAACAAGTTGAAATTATGTTAAACAAGGAAATACTATGAGTGTGTTTATTTACAGTGTAAGAAATTAACAATAGTAATGGTCACCATATAGTTGTACCAAACAAATGCCAAGAAATGGGTTGCAGTTTGTCTTTCCACTACACTTGCAAAATCCATAATGGGACTGAGCTCCAAATGATTAGGTGACCGTGTATATCTCAAAATAGCTATCAATCAAAAGGCCTTTTGACTGATCCTCAAATCATAATAGGGAATCTCAGGGTCCAGGCCAGCTGGGGCCTGCACACATCTCCATTCACCACCAAAATCATGGAATTTATTCAATGACCATCGAGATTTGAGACAATGAATAAAAAACTGTTTCTTATAGTCCCACTGAAGTGCTTAGATGCACAGCTTCCATGTGCAAATGCATTGAACATAGACCATATAAGAAAACAATTTTTGGCATTGAAGATGCCAGAATGCACGAGTTAGCTAAATTAAGTCAGTCATTTTGTGATAAGTAGCTAATTCAGAACGAACTCATGAATGCATTTGTAGTCAATGAAATGTTAAAACAACTGTACATGTCTGACCAAACTGGAAGAGGGTGCAACACATTGACTGTTCAGCAGGGTGTATGGTCACACAAGAGTGCAAAAACACACTGACAGTGATGGGGCATGGACAGGATCAGACTGTCATGCAGTTCTTGTGGGATCATCTGCCAGTCTTGCTCCAGGGTAACTTTCAGCTCAAAAAGTGCTGTGGGAGCCATTGGATGGTTTTCCAGGCGTCTTCCCAGTACATCCTAAGCATGTTACATGGCACTTAGGTCTGGAGAACGTGAAAGACAGTGTTAGGGTTCCTACCTTCGCCCCGGAGCGTTTGGCCATCCTCGCTGGTTTTCATTACAGAGCTATCGGTGAGGCGGCTTATATCCAGTGTCCAATTTACAGCCAGGTTATGAACAGCCCCGGCTTGGCTTACTTGCGCCACACGTGCACCCAAGCTCATGCTCGCCCCCTGGCGCTTTGGCGCCTTCTGTGCTCTTTTGAGACTCACTCTAGTCGGCTGCCCTCTTGAAATGAGACATGCCCTGCTCGCTCTGCTCTTAATCCCCCTTTTAGTTCTTCTATATCATTTCCCCATTATTATTGTATGTTGTGGGATTTCGTCTATCCCGCATCCTTTGGTCCTACTAAAAACCACCACATCTCGTAACAGGCAGTCCAAATGTTAGAGTCATTTCTCCTAAATGAGGAGGACGTTGACAAGATGTGCATGATGCACATACATTAATGTCCATGAAAAGAAAATAGTTTTAAACTGCTCCAGCATAAGAAGCTCGGTACGGCCAACAATACTAATGCCAGCCCAAACCATGATTCCACCATCACCAAAGGAATCCCTTTCTCACAGGTCAGGACACGGTGATTGCCAGGCTGTAAACTGAACTGTGACTCATCAGAGAAGAAGACAATTGACCATTCATCACGGGTCCAATGACGATGCTCATCAGCCCACCTTCTATGGGTTCTACAGTTTTCCGCAGATAATGGAATGTATATCATTGGTCACTGGGCATGCAGATACAATGGAGCTGATTTTGTATGGCCTGGTGCATATCAGTCTTTCACTGGGAGCGATAAACTTTCCCCCAACTCTGTTGTATTGCTGCGTCATCTTGGCAATAATGTTAAAGTAGCTTTCATCTTTTTCTGTTGTGCAGATGTTCGACCATGTCTTCTTTGTACTGTTCCAGTCTCCTGAAAGCGATTTCACTGCCTGCTAATCATGCTTTGTGATGTTCCAAGTACTGTTGTCACTGTTGTCTGTGTTGCCTGGTTAGCTTCAAGATTTTCTATGGCTCTCCAAGCTTTACATTCAGGCAAATCGTTTTGCAGAGTCATTGCAAGGGCTGGGAAATTGCAGGATGTGCACTTTCAAGATCAGGGAATGTTTAAATAATCCAGCACTCAGTGTTTTATATAGTGCATTTCACCAATTAAATAAAATGTATCTGGCATCTCATTTGCATTATAGAACAACTTTCTTTTACTTGATTTTCTGATGTTCATGTTTAATTAAAAAAATATCAAATGCTTATTTTTCATCTCTTTGTATTAATTTTGAAATATCCTCTAATGTTAGTGAGCAGTTTATTATATTATATAAAAGTATTGTACACTAATGATATTGATGTGCGTAATCATTGGGCACATGGGACTACTTTGTACATGTTGGCAGACAAATTGGGTTCCAGTAAAAGGCAGTAAAATTTCATAATATTGCACTTTTGGCACTGGTAGAAAATTAGGTAATTTTAATTGTTGATGGAGTAAGAAAATGACCGTACCTTGAACAGGCTTTAACCGTTCACCACTGTTAAAGAATTCCCTTAGGACTTTCTCCATAATTTAATTGAAGGTGTAATGCCAAATGAGCTGTGTCTCTGCCTGGAAGCATTAATTTCCAAAAATAAATACACTGGGTATGCTTACTACGTTGATTTAGTCTTTTCCTTATAAACTGCCTGACAAAACTAATGGATTCTTACAATTTTTGAAAGCAGACCAATTAAATCAATAGTTGAAGGCAATGGGCATGGAAACTGGAATATTTTAAGACTCTTGCTTCTTATAATAGGAGAAAAAACCTCACTACAGTTGGAAAATTATTCACAAATTTAAAATGGGCAACATTTATTGAAATCTGAAATAAGCAACATGTCCAGCGGTTACCATTAATGGGGAAAAGAGGGGTAGATAACGCTTCAAAAGCCAAAATTACAAAGCCAAGAAGATTGGAAATAAATTTATTGCCAGACTTCCCAGAGGAAAGGCTCTCTGCAGTCCTTGAGGTGGTGTTTGCAGATAATATAGTGAAAATTAGCTTGTTTTCACAACAGATTGGATTTCAATTCTCTTGGATTATGTCCAAGAATCTTTTTACAAAGAGCTGGATCATCATGTACCAAAGCTCCTTTATTTATATTGCTCAAACAGGAGTCTAAGCAAAATACAACTAAAAAGGCTGATATAACACTCTAATAGCAGTCACCAAGAAATTGTCAAACACAAATTGAATGAACATCAGTTTAAAGCAGGGAATCTGTACTAATGATCCTGCTCTACTTAATATAAGAAGATTCTGCCAGGTTTGCTTTACAAAAGGCCTCAGTGTAATTACTTTTTAATTAATTGAGTAGTGGAAACAAACTGTTCCACATGAACCATCTGAATAGTTTTCATTTGTGCAAGGTTTCTCTTCTTATGCGGCATCCTCTGTAGGGGCAATGCAAACTAAAACCTTAAAAAAATCCCATAAGTGATCCACCCCTGCCTCCTTTTGTTGAAAAACTTTAATTGAGTAGTCTACTTTATCCTGTCTTTCAGAGGTATTGCAGATTTTTTTATTCCTCTACTCTGATCTCTCAGTTCTTTCTCACCCATGGTTCTAGAATTACTACTACACAGGTTACTGCTTCTGCAAATATTTCATTAATGCATTGTAAAATAATCAAATAACTTGAATATTTTATGCCTACATTGCTGCATATTAATGATAACATTGAAATAGTTTATTGTGTGCTACACTGTAATATGGCTGTCCCTGTTGAGCTGAGTGGTGGACTCTCTGACACTGGTAAGGCCTGACTCCACGGTGGCTCTGACTGGTCCCTAAAACACCATGTAGTCTGAAAATTCCAAGTTGTGGTACCTCGACTGGTCCTGAGGCCCCACCTGCTCTGCATATTTTAGAAACGATGGCAGAGAGGCTAACAGCTAATATTATGTTTAAACAGTAAAAGTTTGTTGCAATAGTATTACCAAAAACCAAAATAGTGTATTAGGTGGGATACACATGGCCGCAAAACCGCACAACTTGATAATCTAATGTATGACAAAGCTAACACACAGACACACACACACTGTTTCTCACTATCTTCATGAGACCACCCACTGAAATAATGATCACTGTGGATAAGTAATTCTATACCTACCCTTGCACTTGTACTCAGTATCACTTAGTAACCATAAGCAAATCTTTTGACCATTTTTTAAATAAATCCACAGTTGATGTAAACAGCAGTTAACCTTGTGGGGAAGGGGTAAAGTTTTCCACAATGTCAAAATAATTTGAATCCTTTTAATGCCAGATCATTCTATCCATGTGAAGATATTTGGTAGCAATTAGTCCGCATATTAGGAAGCTATACCAATCTCTACATGAAGTACACACATAAAGGCTAAAGCAAATGCTAATAGTAACATAGACGAGAGTCAAAACAAATGTAGACCAGAGGGGAACAGCATTGAGACCTGACAACCAAAGTTAGAGTTTAAATAGCACCTGGGAGCCAGCACCAAATCATTGCTTCTGGCAAAAGGAAGTAAGGAATTCTTAAGGGTGCCACATATTGACATACTGCTAATGACACACATCAGAATATTTTTGTGTTGTTTGTAAACAACATATTACTTTTTACAGGTTGGTGCTAACTATTGTTAACAGTGAAAATTATATGAATGTACCTTATTCAGGAAAATGGCTCACCTAACAAATTTTCAGATAAAGAGAAGCCAATTATCTCGTTCCTGTATATTGAAAACTCCATTCACTCTCATATATACAGTGGCTTGCGAAAGTATTCACCTCCTTGAACTTTTTGCCACATTTCAGGCTTCAAACATAAAGAAATCAAATTCTAATTTTCTGTGAAGAACCAACAACAAGGGGGACACAATCGTGAAATGAAACAAACATTTTTTAACAAATAAAAAAAAGAAAAATTGGGTGTGCATTATTTTTCATCCCCTTTACTTTTAGTGCAGCAAACTCACTCCAGAAGTTCAGTGAGGATCTCTGAATGATCCAATGTTGACCTAAATGACTGATGATGAT
>JAVSBV010135998.1:0-16860 GCA_033117975.1 Parotocinclus spilosoma | reverse complement strand
TTGTTTGTACGTTCGCTATAAGTGTAAATCGCACAATAAAGGTTTAATAAACATTTAATATGTTACATAGCACGTCCTGTCTTGTAACTTATGTTTGTTTAATCGAACCAGTCGGTTATTAGGACCAAAATGATCACGTCCCGATGTGGTCCGATTAACCGGAATCGACTGTATTACCTCTAACTATTACCACAAGGCCCATGGTTTAAATCCCAATACTGGAGTGATTCACAGGGTGAAAACGAGCATGTACCATGAAAGAGAGGCATCCTTTCAATAGTTGATTACCGTCTTGCATTCTTTGCTGTCCGTTAAGTGACCTCTAACTGGAATAAGATTTGGTGGAAAGGGAGTATTTCAGTAGCCTTGTGTAATTATTACAGTAGTCACAAGGTGGCGATGTTGTCATACTGTACTAGTCTGATTAAGCCACCTGCGTGAAACTTGTCAGGTTACTTTGACACTGACCTCGGGAAAACCCCTCAGAGTTAATCTACTGCTCACAAAAATTAGGGGATATTTTTGCAAGCAGTGTATCAACGCACTTAAGGTCCAATGCACTGACAAATGCAAGGCGTATGAAATATCACATTTTGTCTTTTTAAACTAAATAAAGCATAAGACTTGCTGGCATAGATTTACTAATATCTAAAAAGTCAGTCATGTTCCTGATTTAATGACTGACCGCTAGTTATAAGCTTAAACACCTTTGAGAGGTTGATCAATCATTATAAAAAAAAGGTCTACAAACTGCGTGTTTGGAAAAAAAAAAAAAAAAGATGTTTTATTCTGTGCAAAATGCTTCCAAGCATTGTCTAGTGACAATCCGTTCTTTTACGGCCCATGTTAAAAGTTAATTGTCCAGTAAGTTTCAATTGTTCCTTATATAATTTCAATGTATACGTGATTACGCCACAGACACCCCAAGACACACAGGCTTCAGTGAGTGTCTGTTAGCTCTTTGTCGAGAAATTGAAAGTAGATTCTGAATGCAGGGTGCTTTGTTAATCAGCAGGAGTGAGTTTATCAAATGAACAGTGTGATATTGAAGTGAGATATAACTTTTGATTTGCTAAAATACTGAAACGTATCATGTTGTCTTAAAGCGATTGCCCGTGATATATACGGTGTTGTGTGAGCTGAAAGTGTGTGCACGCGCGTATGTCTGCATGCCTCAGTGCAACGGTTGCCAGGAAAGCTGTCTTTGTCGGTGTGTGTGTGTGTCCTTTTAGGATCAACCATGCCGGAGTGAGGTTTTTGCTGACACTCGCGGTTCTCTTTCTCATCTTCAGTCCGGCTCTTTTCACATAATGAATGGAAATTTTTGCCGAGAGCATGAGAGGGTAGAGCACAACGTTTCAGGCAACCAGACTCGCGGCATAAAGCGTAGATCCGTCACAGCAACACTGCACCTTTTCACTCAGGAATGCCAGCTTTCTCTATGGCAATGTTGACACCTGGCTTCAGAATGCATCCTTCTACGTGAACTTTCTCCCAGGCTTGGATTAAATAAATAACTCACACCTGTGCGGATGATGTGGATTTCGATCGGGACAGAGCAGGTGGCTGAATCAGTCCCACACATTTTCAGAGACCTTGTGTAGTATGGAAACACTCTCCTACACTACACACAATTAAAGGTCTCTTTTCACTCCACATCTGTCCATATATCTACTGATTTAGTGACCACATCTGGTTCACACCACTGGCTAGCACGCTTTTGACAGCCTGTCACAGCTGAATGATTATCGGCTTGTGGAGCGGGAGCGGGGTTTGGCAGATGATGAAAAAAAAAAATCAGATGCTCTGGAGCCGAAGTGTAAATCAGGCAGGTGACAAGGTTGTAAAAGTGCTACGAAACACAACACAATTGTCAGAGGCAGGTGCCTGTGTGTATGAACGTTTTCTCCACACTTTCTCATTATTATTTGTGGCAGGTCTCCTCACAGCCCTGAGATCCTGACCCCATGCTCTGCCTGTGTGGAGTCTGCATGTCCTCCCTGTGTCCTCATGGGTTTACTCTGTGTGCTACGGTTTCCTCCCACACACGAGTGCTGATGTTAAATCAACTAATACATGGATAATAAACAAAATGTGTGGCACAATGGTGAGCACTGTTGCTTCACGACTCCAGATCCTCCAGATACGATCCTCCAGATACGAGGATTTTCTCTCAAATTGTAATTGTATGCATGTAGGTCACTTCATGTCTCTGAAGTTCCCCAATTTGATTGAGTGAGTATGTACCCAGCAATGGATTGGCACACTGTCTAGGATTGGTCCTAGCCCTGTGCCCCGTACTGTTGGTTTTGCTCTAGCTCTCTGTGCCCCTGAATTGAATGAAGTGGGAATTAAAACGAATGTCTTTTGATGAATGAATTTTTTCAAGCGGCACACAGTACAAAGATTAGGTTACATGGTTAGGACCTAGTAATTAGGTGTATGTGTGTGTGTGTGTGTGTGTGTGTGTATATATATATATATATAATGACTATTATTGTTCTTTGCCCGTTCTATAAACAGTATTTGCTAAGAAAATTTTTTTTAGGGCCCTGCTTAGGGTCACAAGGGCCTAATTCTTCCTTACTGTGATGCCCAATCCAGCACCCAGGCACCACCCTTGGTTACCATGATGGTGGGCTAACAAAATGCTGCTGTGTCACATAAGCAGCTACATTTACTCCTGGATCATATGGATATATCCACTAAACACATTTCCTGTATGCAAAACCTATAATCATAGTATATCTATTAGTTTAGATCCACTGTTAGAGGGTCTTCACGTTCTCATACTTTTGCCACTTGCCAAGAACGACCAACTTCACAGATAGATGTCATCGCACTGACTTTCCAAATGCCCAACAGCAGACTGTTTTTACACTAAAGTGAGAAAAGCCAATGAGGTTGCATCAAGATTCAGAGTAGAAATGTATATCGTGTCTGACCGGCACAGTACGGAGGGGCAACCAACTCCAGGTGCTGTTTTTTCTCTCACCTCACAAAAATGACCAGTAGGTGGACTATCCTTCATTTGTCCATTAGTGCGAATGAGTATGCTTTGTCCAGGGAGTATTTTTTTTCCGTTTCCCAAAGAAATATTCTTCACCAGAATCCTTATTGAAGACTGGAGACTGCCCTTTAAGCTTCTTTTGTTTTCTTTCCCTGAAAAAGTAGCCCTGTTTCGAAGAGGTCAGATTATACAAAACAGTTGCAGAATTCAACAAAAATGCATGTTTTGCATAAATGTTTACTAACCACCTCAACAACTGTCCCTTTATATTAATTATGACTGAGTAAGTACAGGAAAACATGCATAAATTCTTGTCTACATTACAAATGCGGTGGATAGAGGATTACAATTCCTTCCAAGCTGTCATTTCTGACTTAAGTCAGCTTTCTAATATTTGCTGCCTCATGAATATTACATTGGATAGATACCCGAGAAGCGTATTTTGCTATATGAGACACAGGTCAGTCTGGCTTCGTAGGTTTAATGTATTTTTATATAATTAAACAGATCATGAATTATCTGGGCTTGACTGTACCTTCTGGCCATCACATGATTGACTGTAACTGAGGGAGGTAAGGCTGGCCATAAGATCATCCCCTGGTGCTGCCAGTACTGGGTTGAAACCATATTTGCCTTCAGAACTGTCTTAAATATTTTTGGCATTTAAGGTGATAGACACATCCCTCAGACATCTCTAGTGTGTAAGTGATTTGAGTCCAGTGAACTTGTTGTCATGTTCATGAAACCAGTTTGAGATGATTTGAGTATTGTGACATGGTGCATTATCCTGCTGGAAGTATTAAGGGGTCCGTCACAACCAGTCTGAACTATTAATACAAGGCAGGATGGATCCATGTTTTCATACTCTTTACGCCAAATTGTAACCCTGGAATCTAAATGCCACAGCAAAAATTGAGACTCAGAATTCAGACCAGGCAACATTGAATACTTACCAACAACCAATCAATATTCACATTTCTTTCCCATTTAGGTGCTCAGTTTAACCATGTCTAAATGCACTGATTTGCTGCTCAAGTAGCGTTTAGGCTATTTGACCCCCCCCCCCCAACCCTCTTCTCTCGCTTTGTTTGCCCTTACTGAATTCTGTAAGGTCATGTGTCATTAACAGTGTTTGTACAATGACTACATTTGCTTACTAAGAATAGTGGTGCATGTAAAATTCTGTAAATGCAATCTTTAATTGTATTTATTTTTCATATGACTCTAAAAAACAAACTAGGGCATGATGACATAGCATTTAAGGTACTGGACCAGAAAAGCAAGGATTCAAATCCCATCTCAGCCAAGCTGCCACTACTGGGTTCTTGAACAAGGCTCTTAACACTTAATTGCTTTTATTGTAAGATTGTACCAGATGCTAATTGACTAAATGTAAAACAACTAAATTGAGAGTAACTATGGACAAGCAGGTTATCTACTTTCAAAATTGAACTAGATCAATTGGGCACCCTGTAGGCTATAATAACCGTGGGTTTAGTGACCTTGATCCAGACAGCACTAGGAAACAGGATCCATAAATATCTGGCGACTGACGCAAAAGACACATAGTAGGCCTACTGAGTAAGTTCTGTAAATAAAAGCTTTATTGCTTTATTTGTCCAGTGCTGCTGGACATATCTGGCACCCTATATAATAAATGTGGGAGCCTAGTGGTTAAGGCACTGGACTCTGGACCTGAAGGTCCTGGGTTCAAATCCTACTTCTGCCAAGCTGCTACAGTTGGGTCCTTAAGCAAGGCCCTTAACTCACCATTGCTTAAAATTGTAAGAGCATATCAGTTGTAAGTCTGCTAAATTCCATAAATGAAAATGAAATGAAATGTGCGGTTAACGCCTGTTTACTGTTCACAAACAAATTAAGGGATACTTTACTATGAGATATTTCATTTTGAAGCATCCTCTTATTTATCGTTTGTGTAAGCTGGATAGCTTCAATATAAACTATGTATCTTGCTGGACTTAGGGGACACGCTGATAAATAAATGAGCTTTTTAGAGCTCTAGGGGCAGAACTAGGACCTGTGCCCCATAGCCTCACTGTGTCGATGCGCATTTCTAAAATATGGATAATAAGTTGCAGTGTGAGTAGGAAGGAGCGCAGTTTTTCCCCCCACCCGGACTGAACGTGATGACCACAGGCTCGGTGTGAAAGAGCACGTGGTGAGGTGCGTCCTGTATAAAGCTCGCTCTCTGTGCAGCCGGCCGCCAGGGGCTGGTGCGCGCTGGCACACTGAATCGCCGTTTTCCACTAGAGGGGATGGAGAAGCGCGCTAACGCTCTTTCCGTCGTGCCGAAGGGAAAATAACTTTCTTTGAATCACCATTGCTTCTTCCTCGCTCGCGTCTCTTGGTCAGACTTACTCTGGATTGCTCTGCGCACTTTACACGTTTAGTTCAGCTTGCTGTCCGACACTCTAGCGAGACTTGGCGGGCGGTGGAGATGCGCGACGACGCGCGGGCGGATCGAGACGAGTTCTGAAAGCGCAGCTCGGATGCTGGTGCGCGCCGGACCCAGGCTGTTCCAACCGTTCGTTGCAAAGCCTAGCTATTTCCAAGTTGCTTGTCAAACGTCAGCCTGTAAGGCAGTAGGCGGTTTTTTGAGGATTCAACAGTTTTGACTCGATGGAGTGAGGACCACATACCTGGCATATGCGCGTAACGGATTTTTGTTGGCATCATTTTACAGTCTAAATGGATTTCCAGGTACGAAACAGACTCGTGGCTCATTCGCCTCGAACAGACTGACTACTTCTTGTAAGATATTATTGATTCATCTTTAAAATTTGAGCAAACAAAAACCCCAAATGAACCCTTGTATAGCCTACCATTAAAACATTTAAAACTGTGTTGATACTTTACTTACATGACCATTTCCTTTAAAGACAATACAATTTCTTAGACAACCTGAATCAAAGAACCCAACAGAGCACCCCAAAGTTAAGGGCATCTGCCAAGAGTACTCATTGGGATCTGAAAATACAACCTTTTTATTTCATTAAAGAACACACAAACAAAATGAACCTCTTTGTAGTGAGCCTCCTCCTGGGCCTGGATCTAGTGGCTGTGGCACTCGGCCTGTCCACATGCAGTACTTTAGACATGGACCAGTTCATGAAGAAGCGCATCGAGGCCATCCGGGGCCAGATCCTCAGCAAGCTGAAGCTCAGTCGGCCGCCTGAGGACTACCCGGAGCCTGGGGAGGTGTCCCGGGACATCATTGCCATCTACAACAGCACAAGAGACCTGCTGCAGGAGAAAGCCAATGAGCGGGCGGCCACCTGCGAGCGCCAGCGTAGCGAGGAGGAGTACTATGCCAAGGAGGTGCACAAGATCGACATGCAGCCCTTCTACCCAGCTGAGAGTGAGTGCTGCACCATGGGATGCCTGGTACTCCATGGTTTTTAATGTTAATGTTAATGTTTCTAATGTTAATATTAGAGGTATCAGTTCCAGTCCTGGTTTGGGGATGTTCCGGTGCTGACCTACTTACCAGTCAGGTGATGTTACGTTGAGCAATGAAAATTCATTGGACTCATGCCCTCTTGAACTGGAACTGGTTCAATAAATAAAAATACATCTTATTAGTCTTTAGAATTAGTAGGCATTAAACAATCCTACATAAAAATCGTCAAAGAATGACATTATGCATACAAGCTTGTGAGTTAAAATTGATGTGTAATTATGAACCTGGGAGGCTCATTTCAGGGTACTTCCTAAATATCCATTGTTTGCAACTTAGAAAACCCTAATGCATTACTCTTTAAAGCAATTAAGTAGCTAAGAGGTGCTTGGCTGGACATGATGTCAGTCTCATTTTTCCCCACTCTGCTTTTCTCTATTAATATTACTGATTACATGCAGCCATTAATGTCTGTAGTAATTTGTTTATTGTTAAGCATACACAATATAGAAAAATAGTATGTGGACACATAAACCATTATATTACAAACATGCATTTTAGTATGGAGTTTGCCAACATCATGGAACATTACTGTGATGTCAGACTCTGATGTTAGACAATAAGCCCTGGCTCACTGTTGGAATGCCAGTGCATTGTCAAGGTGTCTGATGGAGTTGAGTTCAAGGTTCTGTGCGAACCAGCAAGTTCTCAGTCAATGTTGGCAAATCAATTCTCCATGGACTTTGTTTAAGGACAGCAGGGCAAAAAGTTGGTGCACTGGCCTGTTGAAAGCGGATACCTAATTAATGTGTCATATTAAGAGCGAGTAACATATCAGTACAACCCTTTCTACTGCTACTGTTTGTCTGTGGAAAAATCTGGAAATGTATGCTTTAGTATTATGGATGTTTTAAGCGAGTGTTGCTTAAATAGCAGAGCTCAGAAGGGGTCAATTAACGTCTATATAGTTTATATTCGTCCACCAAGTTTCATTTATTGACAGATATAACAGGGCTGCAGATGTCCACTGAAGACCATTATAAATGTAAAACGTGTCAACTATGTCTGAATTTTATGTCAATATATTGATATCGTGATTTACATCTGCGTTCACAAGTTAGAAAACTGGAATTGAATTCATTATTTTCAATGAAGTTTTTTCTAACCTGTAGTGTAATTCCAGAATTATCTCTGACTTTAGCTTATTTCACCAGAGAACCAGAGGTTCTACTTTTCTCCAGTCATCCACAGTCCTATGTCAGTGTTATGCTGTTGAGGCTATTCTTTAAAACACTGCCTGTAGGTATTTTGTCGTTGGACTTCGTATGCCCTATTTACGAAAGTGAATGTTACACTCTCTCAGCTACACTACTACTACACATGCTATTCTTGTGCAGTTGGACATCTGGACCTTCTGCTTCATTATCTGTTGTGGTTAGATTTAGCTTACCCCATTCCCACAAGAAAGATAGTGCCATCTTTGTGTGATGTTTTTAGTTTATTGGCAGTCTGACAGAAATGACTTTCATTTCACAAAACAACAAATAGACTGGTACAATATGTGCTTCACTTTCTTTAGAAAGGGGTTTAATTTAAACCCAGATGTAATGCATGTGGATCCCAAAGAAAAAAAACAGTTGTTTTTCCATAATGCACAGAGTAACAGGTGGCACAGTTACAACAGTTTAGCACTCATATATGTTTGCTTTTTTACATATAATCATTGCTAAGTGTTCCCTGGACATAGGCCATTTGAGGGCCGACATAAGTTTCTGTTAGATTCCCGAGGGGGATCCATCATCCTGCCTCTCCTTACCGTGTTGGGGCCAATCTAGTTAGATTACCAAGGTGGTGGGCTATTGTATAAGCATAAACCAATAAAAGAATAGATTATTTCATTTCAGATTATTTTGTTTAGTAATACATTAACATCAGAAGTATGTCAGATATTTTGTTATTATTGATTCATTTTTGTATGCATTACAATAATTGTATTTATGTATTTATTTGTTCTTTTTTTCTGTCAGGAAGTGTTCTGGGGCCTAACCCAGTGTTCACAGGGCTCATGGCAATATTTAGCCTAGCAAAGGTGTCAGTCCATCACTCAAAAAGGGTCAGAAAGGGTCACTGTTAACTGTGATGTTGTTACAGTGATATTATTTTTTACAGTATAAATGCATTGTCCACATCTGAACAAACCCGAACATAGACATAAACAAAAAAACAAAACACTAATAGAGATGGAGAAATTGTTGACAGTTGTGAGTGGCATTGTGTAGATAAAGATCTGCAAAGGTCAGAACTATTCTAACCGCAACTTTGGTAAACATAGGCAAATTGACCTGAAATTTTAAACCTTGATATGCTAGGATAATTCAGTGTATTTCTTTGTCCTTGTTATTATTATTCATGTTTCACTCAGACTTTGTCCTGGTCAGGGTCATGGGGGGGTTGGGGTGGGGTGTTTAATAGGGGCTGGAGCCTGTCCAGGGATCACAGGATGTAGGCTATCAAGCATCCTGAATTTGAAACATTTGTTGCAGGGCCCAGCATAAGTCACTGTTGCAGTGCCAGGATGTACCCTGTATCCATCTAAGCCCTTCCTGAAGCAAGTCCAGTCGCACCTCTGTGATGAGTGATTCAGCTGGAAAGCACAGCTTGGATTGGAACGCTTGACTTTGCAGTGCTGGGCTAGAGAATTACCACTGCTCCACCCAGGAGCCAACATTTGTTAACAACACTGGTTAGCAAAGAATTTGTCCTGTCCCATACAAATAGAGGGTTAGTCAAAAGACACAGAGTTAGTCAAAAGTCAGAGTATATGTAGCATGCTGTGGCGTGGACTTTTTGTTAAGGTGCATTGCAAGGTTTCTTCGTCAGTAGTGGTCTTTTGCAGTGATAGTGGTTCCACAGTCTCAGTTTCTCAGAATTTGGCTCTGAGGGATATACAGTTTTTGAAATTTTGAATAACAAAATAACAGCAAAAGGTTAGAATTTTCTGTTTTGATAACTTTGGAATCACAAGAGATATCAAATCTTTGATTGCAGCAATTGATTTCTGACACCATTCCGGTCTTCTTTGGTATGCTACATAACCAGCTTTCCATATGAAAAACTTGCCCTTGATCCAATATGACAGCTTTCAAGATGGCGGCCATGTTCTGGACAAAGATAGGCCCCCTTACCCATTACTTGCTGGGGTATTTATATATATATATATCATTTTCCCTTTTGTTTCTGAAATAAAGGCTGTCCCATGGCTTTTGACTCACACTGTAATATATTTTTGCACACTTAATACAAACATGTTTTTAGAATTGATCTATCACTCTAGATCTATCACAGTTTTTTGTGGCACCACTCTCATCATTATACAAAGTATATTGTTAGCAGTTCTGTTCCCATTTAAAACAATCAAACATTCACATCTATTTGTACTGTTTGGTATTTTATTTTAAAAGCACAAGCCTAGATAAATGAGTCAACAAGGACAAGAAGCACAACTGGATATACAGGCTAGAGCTAAATGTGTGAGCATTTCTGGGCCATTCTTTTAAAAAGTTGTTTTTGTGTGAATGTGTATATATGTGTGTGTGTGTGTGTGTGTGTGTGTGTATGTGTGTGTGTATGTGTGTGTTGTGCTGATACCCTTGTTGTCTCACGTATCAGGTTCATTCCATAACTCTTTTGCCATTCCTATGGTTTGGAGGGAACCAAACATGATGCTTGAGATGACACTACTTCTGTTATAAATGGTATAACATCCAAATTCAAACATACTGTTAAATATCTTAATTCACACTCTGATACACTCTGAAGGCCATTAAGTCACATCCACGAATAACCTATGCCAGAGCCTAAAAACATAGCACTGACTAATGATGAGTCTGGTAATGAGAAAGTAGAGTAAGTAGATGACAATATGGGTGCACTTGGAACCCTTTCTGGATTTTGGATGCTGCTAACTTCTATTTAACTTTTTAACTTAATTGTGTTCACCTCACCAGAGGCAGGATACAAACAGGGCCAACTCAGTATTAGCGCTCTAGTTTACAGTGCTGAGCCCCTCCAGTTCAAGTTGTTGAAGTAGTACCCATAAAGTATGAAGAATGTGAATATTTGAATATGTTTGTATATACTGTACTGTTCCACCTTACCAGAGACTACTGAATTCCCTTCGCTCCTCTGCTGTCATTTGATGCAGGCCATGACACTTCTTAATAACCGGTTACTCTTCTTATTACCTCACTAACATAACCAATCCTGCCAGGTAAGATCCCACCAGTGTTTTGATTTAAATGGATGTGCTGTTTAGTTTGCTGTGTTTGTTTTGGTGTTTGGTGTTTACCCTGCCATTCACACACAATTTTGATTTGAATTTTGAATTTTGACACACAATGAGATTAAGGTTCATTTAGATGGAAAGTCAGTAGAGAAAGAGAGAGAGAGAGAAAGCTTTATTGTCATTGTACATGATACAACAAAATTCAGAGTGGTACCTCTTATGACAAGAAACAGTGCAAGACAATTTGACTATATAAATAAGAATAATAAATTATATGGTTTAATATAAATAATACTGATAATATATTATTGCAACAATATAGTAAACGTAACAGTACAGTACCTGTTTTTATATAAAATAATAGTACTTAATAGTAGGGCTTAAATTTGGCAACTTCCCTCGAAGAGAGTCATTTTTCCACATTAAATCATATATTACCCATGGGCCATTGGTTTTTCTTCCATCCCATTGTATATCACGCTGTCTTTGTCTGTATGTCTTTTTACATGTTTTGTGCACACCTCAGAGTCTGGCCAACAAACTGATTATCTGGTTTTGTACTACATTCTTCCAGCTCTGCAATAAAATTCTATTGAAAATAAATAGTCGCTATTGGTTGATGTCCAAACGTTGTACCTAGGGTTATTCTCTGCTTGTTAATGTTACTATAATTTATAATTTATATTATTACATTCACTGCATTTAGCAGATGCTCTTATCTAGAGTGAACCAAGCTGAGCAGTTGAAGGTTAATGGCCTGGTTTAAGGGCCCAAAAGGGCAGCTTGGCAGAACTGTTTTTAGAACTCGCAGGATCCTTTGCATTGCAGTACAGTTTTTATACCTTGGCAGCTAGAGCGTTTTTGTGTTTTTGTAAAACTTAGCCCGATCCCCTTCTTCCCCCCCAGTGTCTCTTTATGTACTTGTATTTGCGCAAATGGCAAATAAAAGCATAATAATCTGTTAATGATTGTAATCTTAATAACTTTTCAATCTGCAGTCCAGAGCTGTATCTACTAAGCCATAATTAGTATTGTTATATTTATAATCAGTTTGCCTTATTGCCCATTGGTAGTGCCACCACAGGGTTACTTGTGTGCAGCTAAACAGTTTAGAGTCTAGAAACTTTACTGTATTTCTCAAATAGAAATAAAATTGTGAAATGTCCATGCAGGTTAGTTTTTGTGGTGTGGAATGATTTCGCACTAAGCTCTTTACACAGCACTAGAGAAACTATTGGGGCAAAGTGGCTCTTTATGTCCAGTGTGATTTGAAAAATGCTGTGGCAGTCCTTGGCATAGATGGAGCTAAATTAAGCTGAATCCCAGATGGTTCCTTGCTTCCCACATGAGTGCATTGTAGTCTCCGTGCACTTCTCAGCTGCACACCTCAACAGATGACTTCTCTAAGCTTCTGGCAAGCACGTGCCGTTTCAGCTTACTGCACTGCCATAGCTGAAATGCCAGTGTGTGCTTGTTACTCAGTGTATTGAGTGTGTGTTACGTTTTGGCACCAGTGAGATGAAAGGTTTAAGTGCTGGATTACCTGCAGTTTTTTAAAGGCTATTTTACACAACAATGTTTCAATAAGACGTTGCAATTTTGTTTCACCTTTCTCATCTAGTGGAATAATAAACCACTGTGTACCTACACAGACCTACTGTGCACGTTTGTGTTTCCAGTCATGACTGTGTAAGCAAAATAATAATATTCAATGGTCTTATTGTGCCATTAATTCTAAAATGGTTTTCCCCTCATAGATATGAGTGTCTGGCATGGGGGAGAAAATGCGTTAGGAGATATTTTATATGCCCCAAGGTGTAGTTTGCCTTAAATATTATCCTTGGCTCTGTCTGTTGTATAAATACCCTAAATATGAATAGATTTGGCCCAGTGCCAGACTTAGCCTGGAAGGTATTTATGGGGTATAAATAATTATGTGTCAACACACATAGAAAGGAGCAAGATAATTTTAGATTTTGTCCCTTATTAATGTCTATTTTGGACTTAATATGGGGGTTAAGGCTGTAAATTTGCTTAAATGTACATGCCTTATTTGGCTGGGCATCATGCAGGAAGTCCGAGACAGAAATGTGGGGCATGACGGCACAAAAAATGCAGCGGGGGTGCTGAGGGGTGGGAGGAGAGAGGTAAAAGGGAAGCCGAGCTGTTTCAGAGGGGCAGAGTGAGCAGTATCCATGAAACAAACACTACTAAAGTAGAGTAGAGGCAGCATGCATATATGCTTCTCACTTCGCCAAAGTGCCACATGCTTCATGGAAAATTCCAGCCGGAGACCCGCTGTTGCTGGGGTGTGGAGTGTGCTAGTCACCAGAGAGGCTTTCCCTTTCCTATACCCCTCTCCCCTTCACACTTTCTTTTTCTGTCCAGCTTAACTTAAGCCTGTCTGTCCCATACACCTTCAACAAAGATAGCAAAGATACTAAATAGTGCCCATGTCTACCAAGTATACCATAGCATACTAGAGCATGGATTAACCCTCTTTCGTATTATAAAACCAAAAACTACTATTCAATCCACTAGTCTTAAGTTTAATTCTTAAATATATATTCTAAGCCGCCCAAATAGGTTGCATATCTTTTTGACTCTTGGTCCTCCCAAAGTTTCTTTCTTATAACGTTTTGGGAGTTTCTTTGCCACTGTTACCAGCTTGCTCAACTTGATATTGTGCTTAGATAAGCATTTATGATGAGACCTTTTAACGTAAGGCCTAGAAAAAGAAAAGGGAAAAAATCTAACAATAAATGCACCATAATGGTGCTTAAAAATGGCATCTCTGCCTCAAATAAAAGGTAAACAACAAACTGATCTTGAGACCACAAGAGCTCCCAAACTCAAATACACGTTACATGTTTCTTTCTTTCTTTAGATCTCTATCATATATCAGATATGATATAACTCTTTACTCTTTACTCTTTGTTTTGCTTTCAAACTAAATATTTATAGGCCTTTTCTCACCTTACTTCAATTCCAGCATGTTTTCAAATGTTATTTACCCACTTGTTTCTAAACTATTCTTTAACAAAATTTTCTGACTAGACTCCAGATTCATTTTGTGATGTCTACTTTACCAAACTCGTAGTTTTTTTCCCGATCAGTTTTTTGTTCACAAGTTGTCAGTCTTTAGTTTTCCACTCCTTGAATATTGCCTTTTTCATTGCTCTCTTCCATACTGATATAAATCACCCTACCTTTCTACCTCTTTTTCAAAAGTGCAGCTCTGAACAATGGCTTTGTTCAGCCTTTATAGCCTGCCATCCAGATACAGAATAGTCCACTGAGTTTTCTACTCTGATAACAAGCGGCTTTCACTGGTCAGAAGTGTTTTTTTTAACTTTGCACTTGCACCCCTTTGCATAAACAAAATGTTCAGATCTATACATGAACTTGGTGTGGCCTTCATTGCTCCTTATTGTGCTTATTGCAAAAGTAAATTAACCATGTAGTCAAATTTGTCCACTGGCAACTCAGAAAATATGAAACAATATCTGCACTATAAACAGTGCACTATGTGGTAAATAAAGAGCACAATATTTAGCTCTATTCTGCATTAATGTACTGGATAATAGCAACATCAAATCTTTTAGCCCACATAAACACACACACACACACACACACACACACACACACACACACACACACACACACACACACACACACACACACACACACATACATATGTATAATGTTTATTTTGTTTAAGCACTTTTAGTCTGATTTGTTTCCTGTTTTGAATTGTTTAAGCAGGCTGGCTAATCTGGCTCAGTTAGCAATTTCCAAATGTAGCAGATGCCTCTGCTTAAAAGCTTCACATTGATACATTGAAAATTCTGTCACATATTTTAGACACAAGATGTCACGTGATAGGAAGAGCAGTGATCGGATCTATATTCAAAGTGCATATGCTGAAATAGTTCAGTAACTCTTTCCTAGTCATTATCATAAAACTCGCACTTCCTTAATTCGTTTCATTTTCAATGACCAGTCAGATCTGAACTATATCACAAAATTTTACAAATGTTCCTCATTAAAAACAAATTACCTAAAAGTTCATAAAACTAGCTGTCACTGATGTACTGTATTTCTAGCTATTGTCTGGACCAAGTCATAAAGCCTCATGCAAATGCAATGACAGAAACCATGCATTGTTAATAATAGAGAAAAATACCACATTGGCTAAGATTGACCAGAACACAACAGTTAACAGTATTATTATCGAATTCCTTTATGCCATGTATATGGCTGAAAAGTATACAAACATGTGTTCAAATCTACTTTATACTGACTTCCAG
The DNA here is from genome assembly GCA_033117975.1 of Parotocinclus spilosoma. NCBI lineage: Eukaryota > Metazoa > Chordata > Actinopteri > Siluriformes > Loricariidae > Parotocinclus > Parotocinclus spilosoma. The sequence goes on along the minus strand of JAVSBV010135998.1, from coordinate 1,837 downwards.
ATGTGTCCTAATATACTTTCACTATATGCGCCAGTCTCCTCAAGCAAGTTGCTGCCTGTCTCTGGCTGTTTCTGTGGCGTGGTGCTTCACACATGTGAGGGTAATAACTGAGAAGCAGTTTTATCAACTGCTGAGTGCAGGGTATTGCTGGGGTTGGGGCCTAAAGAGAAGAGTAGAACTGGAAGTAGAGCAGAAAAACTGCAAAGTAAATAGTGACTGTAGAAGGCAGAGTTCAATATAAAAGTAGAGCCAAAACTTGAACATTTTAGCCAATATAGATATAAATATGTTTTTGTTCCCAAAAAGATATGTCTGGGGGAAAAAGAGGATATATGGTCATTCCATAAATTTTAGTAGTGTATGCATTTCAGTAAGTTCATGTGTCATGCAGCCAAGTACTAATGTGCAGTGTCAGTTTGTATACATGTAGAATGACTCAAGGCTTCCCAAGGGATTATACAGGGATGTAGGCTTCAGATTTTAAAAAATCACAGTTAGTTGTTGTTTGTGTTGCTTTGAAGTTGGTGAATCAGGCACTTAAATTTTTATTAAATTAACTGATAATAAAGAAATGTACTCTTATTAACCAGTCTATGGAATTCCAAAGTTATCTGTGAGCACATTTAAATAAAGATCTAAACATTGCTTCTTCAGCACACTGTAAGATGTCAAGAGCAGGAGAGGAACCTCTAAGTAGGAAGTTAAACATTTATAAATGATTCATAAATATTTATAAAAATGGTGTACTTGAACCACTTAACAAGCACAAAAGACTGACATGTCAGTAGTTATGACCTTTTCGAACCAACAGTGGCAGCTTGACAGAGGAGGGATTTGAACCCTGGGCTTCCTAGGTTATGGCGAATTGTACAGTTGCAATAGATCATTGTCTCAAACCAGCTTTACAATTATCTAGGTCCACAGCACCAACTGACCAAACCTGCATTTTATTACTATGATCAAACACTGATGATAATGATATGACATGATAACGATTATGACTATTCTTTTAATTCTACTAAAGGTAGGTCATGATATCCATATTTAGACCAATCCAACTGCCTCCAAATAATGCAGATTTAAGTAGAATCAAAAAATAATTGCACAATCAGTGCAGATCTCGTAAGACATACTGATTATTGAACTATAAAGATTAATGACTCAAGGCTATGCTCAGTTTCTATGAATCATAATATGAACCATGTCTGTAATATAACACATCATGCTAACACATAGCAATGGGTGACGTGCAAACATACAACCCACGTGTATCAGTATGTTAATTTACATGATTAATAACACATTGTTCTTCCTAATGTCATATCTGATTTAATGAGTCCTGACATTACTGCTTTTGTATAATTAGCTAATTCAGTTTATATAGTGAATTGTAAGAGTATTGCAATATATATTTATGTATTGTATTTAATTTCATTGTAAAAATAAGGGGACTGATTTGGTCATATGAACCTGATAGCTTTACAGTCAGATAGGAATCCCTCTGCATTAGCATTATCATATCAGTATAATCAATGCCATACAGGCAAGCACTGTTGAACGACAATCCGATCAACGTCCGTTCATGTACACCTGAGGTCATAACAATTACAACAAATCATAGTAGTAAAAATCTTTAAAAAGTCTTTTGACTTTGGATGTTGTGGCTGTAAACATCTGGTTAAATGAATGTGTATTTTTACTGCCATACAATTAATTTCATACTTTGTGTGAACTGTTTTGTTTACAGGTTTTGTGAATATTGATTTACAGTGCATCCGGAAAGTATTCACAGCGCTTCACTTTTTCCACATTTTGTTACGTTACAGCCGTATTCCAA
>JAVSBV010135971.1:0-16865 GCA_033117975.1 Parotocinclus spilosoma | reverse complement strand
TTTTTCCTCCCTCCTCAGTAGATTCTTAAGTAGGGACATCCGAGGAACAAGCAATTAAAAAAGTCTGGCCTAATGTAATTCCATTTTATTGCAACAGTGGTTTTATTTAAATGGTTATTGAAGGCCTGCCACATTTACTTTAACAAAAAAATACGTGGCCATTTTATAATTTGGCAGATGCTTTTATCCAGAGCAACTTACATCTGATTCAGTCTTACTAGATACAATCCAAGCAAGTGTGGGTTAGGGACCTTAGTTTAGGGATCCACTGTGCAGTGCTCAGACTTGAACCTTGGACCTTTAATTATTTGATTGGTACATTACCCACTCTGCCACCAATCTTTATTTATATATTATGGGTATGTCAAATGTTTTATACTAACTACTATGGCCTAATTTTGGATAGGAAGTCCAACAGGCAAGTGATTGAGCAAATACAGTGCGGGATTATTTCCAGTCATATTTATTATATGGCCATACTTTCAAGTTAGTGACTTTTTCCTATTGTGACAAACAGCTCATCCAGGATCATTATTTTCCATTTTAAGTATGTCATGAGCTGGACATTAATTATGAAACACATGGAACCTACACAGCAAACCCTTGAAGTATCTCTTGTATTGATTGCTAATGGTTAGGTGCTGACATAAGTTCAGGTTAATTCAGGATCAGGAACTCACAGCGTTTTACTGTGTTAGTACCCTGAGGAGTGTGTATTTTTCACATTTTTACAGCTATATTCACAAAATCAATGATTAAAAACATTAATAAACCAAATGGTTTATTAATAAAATAGTAATGGGATGGATGGGATTAACCGTAAAGTCACATTCGACTCTCGTCACTTGATGGATCATCGATTTCCACACATTTCTGTCCTTCATCGATGCGATCCATGAAGTATTCTGGCAGGATAGTGGAGTGCAATAGTAATAATGATCAATTAAACATTAAATATAAAGTTATGGACCTTGCTCAGGAACCCAACAGTGGCAGCTTGGCAGAGGTGGGATCTGAACCCTGGACCTTCTGATCCATAGTCCAGTACCTTAAGCACCATGCCACCACTGTCATGTAACAAGGTTCTTCTTATCTTCTGGGTTTTATGTCAGTTGGTATACCGTATTAATGCATTATCGCCTCTGACTGCATTACGTGCGCTTTGTTTAGGATGCTCTTACCATTACCGTTACCATCGTTTCAGTTCTAGATTAATATAATGGTCATTGGGAATTAGTTTATAGGCAAAAGGATAAATGTTGGAAATTTACGCACCCAAAAAACATGCCTAGCAAACCTGATTATCTAGATATCTGATTACCTGATTATCTAGATATCTCATTATCCTTAATCCAATTTTATAATACAAAGGAATGAAAAGGTGTAAATAACCATTTAAAAATAACTTTTTTCAGAAAAATATTGGCTTCTATCTTAAGTCATCTTTTAAATAAAATACAAATTGTTTGTTATAGCATAGGTTACATTTCAAAGATAATGCATGAAACATAATGTGTACACTGTTAAAACTAAGAATTCTATATTGCCTGTAACAAACATTAAACATGTTAAATATGCATGTATTACCGACGGGAGAATGTTTCGTTCGTTTCTAGTAGTTAATCAACTAATATGAATTTTGAAATATCAAAATAATTCAGAACATTTGTCTCCAGTTTGCAATTTACGCAAAATAAAACAGCATAATTTGGTAAATGATTATACCATCTGAGTCCACAGATGCAGTTCTATCCATCTCGCCAGCAAGGGCAATAGCGAGCGAAGTTTTGCCCACGCCATTCTGACCCAGCAAGGCGATCCTCAGAGGGCCACCATGTTTGTCCTCCGAATCAGTGCTCACAGCCTCATACTGGGCTGGGATGAAACTAATGGGTGGGGGCGACGTTCCACCAGTTATTCCAATTCCTGACGTCCAATCGCTGTCATCATTGACGGCTTCCTCCCTTCTGAGCTGGTGTTTGAGTGGAACAGGGGTGCTTCCTCTACGAAGTGGTGGTGCGCTGGACAAAGTCATGCTAGCCGAAAGAAAAGAGTGAATTAATGCAACTGGTTTAAATAAAAAAGAAAAACAATATGACGTTTTAATTTGGTCAAGACATTTAATAGGAAAACAGACTGGACGTACAGGGGTTAGACAATGAAACTGAAACACCTGTCAAGAGCCACAGTATCCAGGGTAATGTCAGCATACCACCAAGAAGGACAAACCACATTAAACAGGATTAACTGTGGATGCAAGAGGAAGCTGTCTGAAAGGGATGTCCAGGTGCTAACCCGGATTGTATCCAAAAAACATCAAACCACGGCTGCCCAAATCATGGCAGAATTAAATTTGCACCTCAACTCTCCTGTTTCCACCAGAACTGTCCGTCGGCATCCACAGGGTCAATATACACGGCCGGGCTGCTATAGCCAAACCTTTGTCTAAAACCAGGTTTCAGTTTTATTGTCTAACCCCTGTACCTTTAAGCATTAATGGTGCCTTCACATATGTGCAAGTTACCCGTGCCATGTGCATTAACACAACCCCACACCATCAGAGATGCTGGCTTTGAAACTTAGCTGTGGACTCGTCTGACCACAGGACACTTTTCAACTTTGTGTCGTTTTTGGGTGTTGTTGATGTGTGACATGTACTTCGCATGATAGAGTTTTAACTTGCACTTGTAGATGAAGCGATGAACTATGTTCCTGAACCCATGTGGTAATATCCGTTACAGAATGATATTATTTTTTAATACAGTGCTCCCTGAGGGATTGAAGGTCATGGGAATTAAATGTTGGCTTTCAGACTTGCCGCTTACTTGCAGAGATTTCTCCAGATTCTCTGAATCTTTCTATGAGATTATGCACTGTAGATAATAAAATCCATAAATTCCTTGCAATTGCATGATGAGAAACGTTATTTTTAAACTGTTGGAATTTTGCTCATGCAGTTGTTCACAAAGTGGAGAACCTCACTCCATCCTTGCTTGTGCATGACTGAGCCTTTCGAGGATGCCCTCTTTTTACCCAATCATGGCACTCACTGGTGGAATGTTCCAAACAGGTGTTTTTAAACATTCCTCAACTTTCCCAATCTTTTGTTGCCACTGTCCCAACTCTTTTGGAATGTGTTGAAGGCAATGAGTGAATATTTCCAAAAAACAATAAAGTTAATCCATTTGAACATTAAACATCTTGTCTTTGTAGTGTATTCAGTTGAATATGGATTGAAAAGGATTTGCAAATCATTGTATTCTGTTTTTATTTACAAAGTACGTTTTAAAACAACGTCACAACTTCATTGAAATTGGGGTAGATAAAAACTTCAAAGTTGTTATGTTATTACATGATATGTTATTATTCTTTTTACAGTTTTGAAACCTTATGATATTGTGTTTAAGCAATGTATGAGAAAATAAGGTCCTTAGGTCCGTTAAAAACTTGCCTGTGGATGGCACAAGGAAATGTTACCAATCATAAAGCTCTCCTACATGAAGCATACTGTACTTTAAACACAAATCTTGGTGCACAAAACATATAAATACACATATATAAAGATTAAAACACATAGCACACATAAAATGTAGCTGAACCAAGTTACAGGAAAAGACAAAGTGATACACCTTTAGAACAAGAGCTGTCACACACTGAAAGATCAGACCAGCCAGCTTAAAAGCTTATCTTTAATGAGGCAAAAATCTGACACAGCTGTCAATATTTTGGTGAGACAGGCCCTCTTTGGGGCTTTTAAGCTGCAGCCAAAGAAGATGTAGCAGATGATGGCTGAGAAACTGCCTTAAATGATCCATACTGAGAGAAAGAGACAACTCCATTAATTGAAATTAATCTTCATCACAGTAATAGCTCATGAAATTGACCTATATACATCTAATAGTTTTAGTTCTTTGTAATGACTGCTCCAAGCTTGCTAAAATATTGTACATTGGTGGGCTTTTAGGACTTTTTATTTAACACATTTTTCCCACTTACTGGTCTGGTAAGGGAAGGAGACACAAAATGATACTAAAAGGAAGGATGATTGGAGTAGTTCAGTAATTCTGAAATATATCTGTCTAATCTGTTAGTGACCTATGCCATAGTCATTCTTTAGGAAAAAATCTTTCATCTTACATATGAATTGAATATTATCATGGTAAAACCTGATGTCACAACTTCAAAACAAGCAAGTGGAAAGAGAATGTTTTAAGGGACAAACAGCAAAAGAATTACTGCAACATGTGTATGATACATATGGTAGGAAGCCCATAGTCACAGTGAACACAGTGGACTGTGGGCTACTCTGCCCACCTTTGCTTCTAAAAGCCTTTCGTGAGCACTGATTTTGTGCCAAATCATGGTTATAATCCACTGGTTCAGATTTCTGGTTGAGAAATAAAATATTTACTTTCTTAATAAAATATTTAATTTCTTGTTTTTGATGGCCTGAATTGAAATACAACAAGGAAAACTGTCATGTGGCTCTAGTTTCAATGCAAATAGTTTGTGTTTTACATAAATTCATAGTTATAACATATATTTATTACTTCTGAAAATATAGAAATGCACATGTACAGTTCACCAACTGATTCAGAGAAAACTTTAAATAATGTACTTTAATGAATCAACTCACATGCCTAAGCACAAAAAGTAACTCAAGTTCAAGTTCAAGTGGTTTTATTGTCATTTCAACCATATACAATGGTGTACAGTATACAGTGAAACGAAACAACGTTCCTCCAGGACCAAGGTGCTACATAACAACAGACTTTCACAACATAAAGTGCACGAGTGCACGAGTTCACTAATATAATTAATTGGACTGTACAAAATATACTGCTCACAAAACTTAGCAGTGAACAGCGTATGTGTCCAGCAGTAGTCTGTAAGCATTAAAGGGTTCCATTTACCCTGACATCTTTTTTTTGTAGTCGCAATTTCCTAGTGAAATCACTCACCTAGCTAGTCACTGACTGCTCTGCAGTTCGGATGCAAAGAAGTCTAGTTGAGAGAGCAAGAAATGAATTTCTTACAGCCAAGTTCTTTATATACCTGGAGGAGATTTAAATCACCACAGAGGCACCACTGATGTTGGTCATAATTTATGCACATCGCTTTTGTGACTCAAAGGTCATTTTACCACAGATAATAGCAAAAATTATTTGCTTTATTAATGCAAGTCTGAAACATTACTGAATAGTTGTACGGAACGGTAAAAATGCTAGCTGTGTGACTGGTAGAGGGAGACTGTAAAACTGAGTTGTGTGGTGAAAGTTTTATTATTGAGATTTTATTGAGTTGCAATATCTAGCTTTCATTGGTCTTTCGGAAATAATACAATACTGATAATGCAATCTGTGCCTAGAGTTCTATCAAAGTCTGTGAGAAATATCTACATACACCTGCATCATGAAAAATAGATCCTATTTCAAAATGTAAACATCAATATCATTTTTCAGCACCTCAAGCTAAACTGTCTGAACCAATTTGCCTGTAGACTTGTGAATCACTTGTTAACAACGTGTTCTAAATCACGTTTATGTAATACATGATTTCATAGTTGATTTTTTTTATTCAGTACTAGTCATAAATTGCCCTGTCTGACCCTTTCTTGAATTGTGTTGCATAAAATACAGTATTGTGTTTTTATTAACAAATAAAATGGTTAACAAAGTTACAATTAACTAAAAGTTTTTATAAATTATCCGAGGTGTCTGCAATGATATAAAAGTCAGAGTACATATAAGGAGTACTGCATTTTTTTATATTTGCATTTTCCACACTGTCCCAATTTTTTCTGATTTGGGGCTGTTGCATTGGTCAGATTACTTGGTTAACAATTATTAATGTATATCAGACCTCTCGCTCTCTCTCTTTCTCTCTCTCTTACTTATTTCCTGTCTCTCTTACTCTTTCTCTTTCACTCTCCCATACACACACATAACACATTTTTTATCCTTATTCTTATAAACAGATGCAACATTTTCTACGGTCCGTGATTTTTTTTGTGCTTTATCATTTCAAGTTTGTGAGTCTCATCAATGTCAAGCAATTAAGCAAGGTATTTTGTTACTATTGTACCCTCATGTATATTTATTGTATATACAAATGTTTTTGTAAAACAGCAGTTGTTCTGATGTGGCTTTGAAATGGGTGTATTCCTCTAAAAGGTTATTTGTCCTGTGGTGATGAATTGACCAGTTCCAAACACAGCGCATCATTGATCCCTAACCTTTGATTTCTACTTTCAGCAGATTTAGTCAGACATGAGAAGCTTATTCACTAACTGGAGCAGATGCAACCAGCACACAAAGAAATTCTACAAAGCTAGTTAATGTCGAGTTAGCTTCCATGTTTATATAATTTCCTCCACTCTTGTGACTATGATCAGATTTTGGACCATGACTGCTGGGATTTACTGTCATTCAGCCAAATGAGCATTAGGGAGTCCTGGCTTGCATTAACTGTTATAATAGATGGATTGGAGATAAAGGCTCTGTGCTGGCCTTTCATGTTCTTTAAAATCAAACTCGAGAACAATTTCTTTATTAACTGGGCTTTGTAGACTGCTGTGTTATCATACTGATTCAGTAAAGGATCTTACCAAACTGTTGCAACAAATGTTAAAGCACACAATTTATTACAATCTGAACATTCCAGTTGACTGGAACAAAGGTATTTAGCAGAACATAAAGGAAAATCAATCTTCAGATCATTATGCTTTTTGAGTTTTAACATATTATTGTCCCATGCTGTGAGCTTGTGTAGTCTTTGTTTTTGCGGCTGAAATATTATTGCTTGTAGACACTTCCAGTTGTGATGAATTACACTTTTAAATAGAGCAATGCTGAAATGCTGACAGACTGATTTAGGAACGGTTGACCAAGTCACATTTTCTGTATGATACATTCCAGTGCCAATTACTGTTTATTGGCCTGTTTAGAGTGGGCATGTCTGAAATAGCTAATAATAATCCTCCTAAATATGGATGTCCAGGCACAGGTATGTAGTGTATAATTCCCTTCATCACAAAATATGTAAATATGGGTCTAAATGTGGCTTTGATTTCAGGTACAAAGAGTTTTGATTGCTTGAGAGAAATGATAGCTACCCTGGAACTCTCCTAAAGGCCCCAGATTTCATGAATATCAATCAGGGACAAATCCCCCCCTCCTTTCATTCTCTTTCTCACACACACACACACACACACACACACACACACACACACACCCACACACACACACATGGAGTAATGTGATCTCAGTTTGATGCCAGACTCCCATGTGTTTATCCAAGTGCTATTTCAGAAAGCCACCATTGTAAAAATACTAATTAAAATTTAAAAAGAGAATTTGTTTATATCAGCAGATAAAGCTTCTTAAAACCTCTGCAGTTGGTGGTTGTTTTTGACAAGCTTCATGCTGCCAGAGCATCCAGACTATCATCAGTTCTGATCCTTTAGACCTTTTGACTGCCTTTGATGCAGTCAACCACAAGTTTCTCTTTTCTGTCTTCAAAAATTTTGGAATCAAAGGATTAGCTTGGTAGTTGCTTACTTCCTACCTCTCCTTCACTCTATACCCTTTCTCTTGGTGAGTCATAACCTCTCTCGCTTCTCTGACCACTGTTATGACTGATGACTCCAACAGATGTGCAGGTCTCCGTATGTATCACAGATGTCAGCTCATCACTGAAACTAAACCACAGCAAAAGTAAGCTGCTTTACATTCCTGCAGATGGATCCCCGTTTCAAGATCTTTTCAACTCCTCCATCACTTAGAACACAATACACTATGGCGTGATCTTTGATAACCAGCTGAGTTTCTTATATTGCCAAACTGATCCAGTCATGCAGTTATCTCCTCTATAGCATCATGAGAATTTGACCCTCTTTCCAGGGCGCTTGTCCAGTCTCTTGTTATATCAAACCTAGATTCCGGCAACAATGTGTACAATGTGTACAATCAGACCCCTGTAACTGACAAAATGCAGCGGTTTGACTGTTTTTCAATTTAGTTTTCTAATGTCAACCTATTGCTGCATTCTCTTCACTGGCTTCATGTAGCTGCCTGCATCAGATTCAGAACCCTGATGATCGCCTATAAATAGCACCTTCTAAAGGCTCTAATCAAACCATACTCTGGACTTAGTACCCTCATAGACACAAGCTTGGCTTGACAGGATCCTTCACCCAAGATTAAAGGGAGTTTTTTCCTGCCTTTATTGCCCTAGGCTTGCTCAGTTTGGAACTGGCCCTAGAAGATAATCTAATATTGTAAAGCTGCTTTGATACAATGTTCCGCTGTAAAAAAAAAACCCAAAAAACACTATATAAATAAATCTGACTTGACTTGATTAAAGGAAGACAAGCATCAAGAGCCTGGACGGTGATGACATGCAAATAAGATGTCTACAAACAGCATATTGGTGATATTTACACAAACACATGCATATTCCGAATGCTCATTTTAGTTTTAATGGGATTGTGCAATTCATGGTGATGCAGACCAGACCTCTTTGCTTCTGCACTTCATTCTACATTACAAAATTTGCCATGTCTTTATTGTACTTTGCTGAAATTAGGTCATCTGATTTGCGAATGCATTTCAAAAACAAAGAACTTATTCTCTATGTCCATTAAGATAATATTATTTCTGTAACTGGATTGTGAGATTAAAACCACTGACACCAAATCACAAACCTGACACATATGCAGATATCTGCACCTGGCATTTCTGCAGGTATGAAATCTGCTGTGGCAAATCTTCAAATAATTATTCTAGCTGCATTTTTTGCAGATACTGGTATGCAGAGGAACTTTAAATTGAAAGCTGTTCATCTACATATATTTATTCTATGGATTACCACAAAAGACTTGAACTTTAAGCCATCATGTTAGAGTGTCTAATAGTGATAATGTTATACTTTAATGATTTCACCAGTTACTGTACATGTAACTGTGCTGTTTTCATTGCAACTTTAACTGAAAAATCTCAATCAATATCCTTCTAGGCATGCTGACAACTACTGCACTAATTAAATTGTTTACTGCTGGCCAAATGAATTATGATCACTAAAGTAATGACATGTGCTGAACAGAAAATTATTTCCACTTGTCTAGCTTAAAAATAGCTCAAAGGAACATCAGGTGTTAAATCCTTTCTCTCTCCCAAAGGGATGATGCACAGAAGAGCCATCAACCCTGCACTTAATCATTAGAGCCATTATGATTAATGGGGAAATTTACACACAAACATAGAGCTTCACCTTCCTGTACCCTACACAAACATAAAACCAGACTGAGATTATATTGCACAGATTTTACTCACTTTTATGAGTAGACCATATAATTATTCATTCATTTTTATACCTGCTTAATCCAATTCAAAGTCATGGGGACCGGTGCCTAAGGCAGCAGCTCTAACCACTATGCTAACATGCTGCCGTGTTATATGATTATTCCTATATCTAATCAAATTATTATGTATTTCTGTAACACCATTGCAATTTTTGCTATATTTCTTGTAATATGTCACAGACAGGAAGTATTACAGCAATAGATAAATTGAAAATTCTATTGAATAAAATTAGTACACCATATACTGTAAGTTCCATTGAACTACAGATCTTATGCCTTTGTATATAAGCATAATTAACCAGAGTGTGTATGAATGTTGCCTACTAATTGAAGGTAATTACTCTGAAAGCATATTTGCTCTCAATGTTGTAGATTGTTAATACCATTGGTTTTGTTTCATTCTTTGCTCTGGTTCTTATATTCAATTTATGGCTAGTAGCATGTTAAAAACACCTACATTTATGATGTGATTTTAAACATGTGATTTACAACAAGTGATTATAATTATGATGTGATTCACAAGCAATGTCCACAATAGGCATTTTTGTGTACCTCAAAATGTTTTTAAACATTTCAATAATTTTTTCAAACATTTGTTAAAACATCTGCAGCCATAAATTGCTTTGGCCCAGGTTTTATTTAATGTGTTGCAGACCTGAAATCATTCAGGAATGGATGTTTATTTACAAATTATAATTAATAAGTGAAATGTTAATCAGGCAATTAATACCATGGGTTCATACTGTCTGGAATGATATAAACATCAAAGTACATGTAAGGAGCACTGCATATCTTTAATATTAGCATTTTCCATGCTGTCCCAACTTTCTGAATTGTAAGAAATGCCCACAAAAAGATATCAACCCAGTAACAACATTGTGTCATATGGAAGCTCAAAATGAAGAGCCTGATTTAATGAAGTATTCCTACGAACTTTTCATTAATTGTTGTATTATGTGGATGTATTTTTTTTTTAATAAACATTATTAGACTTTTTTGTAATCATAAAACACTGTAATCATGTAGTCATGGAGAGGATGGATGGCATTTGCTAGGTAAACTCAGGGGATCGTGACAGTAGTGCTGTGGTGCTTTAACACTTCCTTCACCTCCACCTCCAGTCAGCTCTGGGATTGTTTCTGTATTGGAATATTCACACCTGCTCCCTGCTCTTGGCTTTAATCAACTTATGTCACTGGCCTCATGTAAACCTGCTAAGAAGGTCTAAAGGGAATTCTGCTGCAAGGGAGGAATTCAATATAACCAAATACATAAACATGCTTCGAAATGAAGGCCATGCTGAGCAGTGCTGTACATTGGTTCCAGCCCAGTCCTCTGTAATAACTTCAGCTCTTGGATGCTTGTGGACTTCCTCACATGAACTGTTCACTTCAGGTTTCTCTGCTACATTGTCTATGAAATAAGGTCAGAACATTGATTTAGCCATCCCACAACATCATCTTAATCTTTAAACAGTAGAGTACCCAGAGTAAACCCACACAGACACTGGGATGTCATGCAGACTCTGCACAGTGACTGCCCCATCTGGGATTGAACCCAGGACCTTCTTGCTGTGAGGTACCAGTGCTTCCCACTGAGCTACCATGCCACCTACAACACTTTAATTTGCATTTCTTTGACTGATACATTTTTGTGGCCACAATTTGACACTAAATTAAAACACATTTAGGGTTGAGACTGTAAAAAAGGTTACCTAATGCAGAGTGATTTGATGCATATACAGTATTCCCATAATATGAAGTATAAGAACTCAACTAATGAAGTCATTCAAATATTTTCAGATAAAACTATTTATTTCAGGACTTCTAATAGACTAAGTGAGAAAAAGAAGAAAAGAAAACAGAGCATAGTGTGTGTGTATTGATGGTAGGTTTAACATTTCCCCATGTCTATATGAAGACTTCCTCTGTCTCTTAAAACAGCCCATACACACGCTTTCATAAGACGTGTTTTGTAATTGCTGCTGACAGTCTGTCAGAATGTATTTATGTTGCGATTCACTGTAAAATGTTTAAACTGCAGAAAACACTGAATATATCTGCTTTGCTCACTGGTGTCATACGGTGGTTATGTAAGATGAGATTTTGAAGATTAAAAATGCCATTTCTGAAAGATGCAATAAAAACATTTGCAAAATAATGTAAGCATAAATGCTGTTTAATATTACCTTAGCGTTTTTGATTATATAATCCCAAGCCATGTTCCTTTCCAGAGAGGAACTGTTATAATGAAATAATAATGAAAGGGTTATTAGAGTGTGATTGCATTAGAGTTAAAGTGCAGATTGATATCTTAAGGTGGAGTTAATAGCATAAAAGCAGTGGGTAAAGCTATAATAATATAATAATATCTGCAGACTGAGGGTAAGTTTTGCCTCTATACCCTGAGCAGGTAGCCCATTCCCCAGAAGTACTACTGTATATGTGATTCTCCTAGAGCTGAATGCTGTAATATAAAGATAATAGCCATTACCTTGTAATTAACAACTGAACAAAATTTAAGTTAAAAAAAAGTTAAGGTATAATAGGAGGGCTGTGGAAGCTATAAACAGTGTTGAAAAGCTATTTAAATTAGCCATTTAATCCCATAAATTATGATGTACACTGCTTAGAAGATCACCAGGACGCCACTGCCTCTACCTCCATCCTCCATCCAAGACCCCACCCACCCCCAACATGGACTGTTCACAAGTCTGCCCTCAGGTCAGAGGTACAGAAGTGCCAAATGCAAGACTACCAGGTTAACGAACTCTTTCTTCCCCACTGCCATCATATTCTTCAACGTACCTTAGAAATAACCCTGCACTTTACTGTATACTTGTTTACATGCCAATGTCACTTTACTGTCATGCAAAATGATTGCTTCGGTTCACTCTGCTATCTACATGTTTACATGTCACTGTCACTTTACTGTAGCATATGTTCACTTATGTACTGTAGTATATTCCTATACCTATATACCATTTATTTAACAATTGCACATAATATCCATGCTCCAATAATAATAATAATAATATTTTTTTATTTTCATCTTTTCTATTGCCATTTTTGGTGAAGAGCAAATAAAGAATTTAATTATACACAAAAACCTGTTTCCTTACTGTGACTTTGACTTCAGATAGTAGATCTTTAGGTAGCAGGGATCTAATGTATTTGCATATCTGAGGTCAGCATGACTGTGCAAATAAGCAGGTTGGATTCTAGATCTCTTGACCTCTGATGGTTGGGAGGCATTAAAACAGACAGGCATAACTAAATCATAAAGGTAGGTAGGACTTGTGTTGTAGTCAAAACTGCTAATGCTGTGTCTGAGTCAAGACCAAGACTGGGGCGCAATAGTCTGAGTCACAAGACCAATTCCAAAAAGGCTGAGATTAAGAAAAGACAAGACGAGCTCATTTATGGTCTCAAGACTGAGATCACAGCTACAACACTAGGTGAAACAGAGCCCCACCAAAATATACTTCCTCTTTAAATCATTGGTCCTATCATAAATCACTTTTATGGATTGATATGTATTTAGTTATTAATTCCATGAAGAGAAAGTTAATTTGAAATTGTGAAAACATCTCTAAGCCAGTGTCCAATGCAATGGAAAAAGTAGCACAGTTCTGGGGCAGTGTGTCCTAGATCCCCTCATATTGTTATAGGTAAATTGTGTTATTGCAAAAATGCCATGTGTAAATGCATGGAAGTGGGACAAAATGAAGTCCTGAAAAATGGACTGGGTGGAGAAATGGAGATTGTGCCTGCCCACCTGTATTTTGATCAGGAGCTGCTACTGAAAGCACATACAGATGTCAAAGGTAAAAGGACCATTCCATACAAATCAAACTTTGATCAAAATATACACTTGTTGTTGCAAGGCTTACCTTAAACTCCCGGTGTGCTCGCAGCTCGCCCCAGCAGCCGTTAATGAGCGTCCGGTGACACCCTTTTGTATTCGGAGTTTAATTGACGACGTGATATCGAACACCTGGCGTCTCTACTATATAAATACAAGCACCAGTGTTGTTCAGGTCCTAACCGTTTCAAAACACTTGTTGACAAAAACAACTCACCAATAAGGAGTTAGCAATCAAACAAAAGGAATCAAACAGAATGTCTATGTGTGAATTGTAAAGTGATTACAATATTACACATGTTTTATTGAAGAAAGCTGTACAACTACAAGGAAGTTGTAGTATCATGAGGAGATGAGGAGATATGATTGGGCATTTGAAGCAACCAGGCTCCATGTGGTATAGTGAGGCATATTTGTTAGCAGATGCACACTTGTAAGCTCGTTCACACTCTCATGAAACTTGTAATTTTTTAGATATTCTTATAGTTTTATTATACATTTTATTATATCAAATCTAAATGGACAATATTTGTCACCAAAACAGATCGCTATATCTTATAATTCATAAATCTATAAATCGTTTTGGATACTTTAATAAACATCAGAGTTTAACATATAAAGTGTGCTTTGAAAGCATGATGTTGTTGTACATGTTTCATCTCTTTTCTGTATTTGATACTGACTGAGCTCTCTCTCTGTCTCTCTCTGCATGGTGTTTTGGTGACAGCTGCTTTCACTGAGTGCTTTACCCAGGGGATGTGCCTGAGTTCAAATGAATATTTCATATCAGAACTCCTGAATTCTGTCCAGTGTAGCTCTCATGTTGGCCTGTGCATGGATGAAAAGACAGTCTGTGAACCTCCTGTCTTATCTCTGTCTTTATTACCAGCAGCTGTCATTTTCGTAGGAGTACAGCCAATCTAACACAGGATGACAGTTTGCTCTGCATTCTTGCACAATTCCAGATACCAAGTAGATCACTTTCTTTGTTTTTAAAAATTTTTTTTTTTTAATTGATTTTTTATTTCATTTTCTATGAAATAAATTCTCTTATATATAATTTCTGTATATAGTACTATAGCCTCAATAATACATTTTACTTTATACTATATAAACAACAAAAGTACATTGTTGCAGTTTTGGTACATTTTTGAGCAGGTTCTAGCAACAGAGAAAGTGCCACAAAAAAACAAAAAACACTGTAAAATTGATTGTTTCTGTTAAGCGTTTGAACATCCACCACCACTAAATGGTCACCGGCACCAGGAACATAGGTGGAACTTTTCCCTTAGGGTGGCCAGCCAGGACTTGCTGATTTTTATTATGGTGGCAGTATTCGTACAGTATTCTTAGAAACATAATTTCCAACATGTACTGTAATAAACTTAATTAAGAAAAATAATGACACCTGGCAACATTACATTTGTAACAAATTATGAACTATATGATATTGTTAGAAATACATATGAAATCCCCAATTAAGTACTGTGTGCTGGGAAAAGTAAAAGAAAACCAAACATTGACAGCATAGAAGCTGCAGATCTAAAAAGGGTCTAAAGAAGTGAAATATTGAAATGCAAATTAAACAAATAAGCAAACTGAACATGGCCATCCCAAGTATGAGACAAAGCGAATTAGTTATTATTAAATTATTATGAATGATCTAAACTTAGTTATTAAAACTGACTAATTTGTGTTAAAAGTTTATGAGTGGAAAAGGAAATATATTTTTTTAATGATTCACTAACTAAAACTAATATTATGTTGAGTTGGAGCAGGTTAGATCGGTCTCAGCCTTAGTTTGTTAGTTTATTTCCATTAGTTTCTGTACCAGGAAGCAAAAGTATGGCATCAACACACAATTAGCATGTACACACATGTTTTTATATGACACCAAGCAATGTTGTTGTAATAGATGAACATCATATCAGAAGAAAACATAGACCGTAAATTGTGTCTGATGTCCTTGGGTTCGACCATTACAAATGTGGTTGTGCACTTCTTACAAAATGTAAATACTCTTATTGTATGTAAAATGTATGTAAAAATGTAGTAATTGTATTTTGAAACTATTTGGTTTTAATATTTAATAGTACATTTTATAGTTTTTACATTGAGTAATTATTGGGTAATTATGCAACACCTGTGACAGGTCAAATATATTTATTAATGCATCCATTTATTTCTTTTCTGCTGAATCCTGACAGGATTGCAGGAAAGCAGGTGTCTAGTTGACAACATATGGCACAAGGCAGAAACTACTCAGAACTTTTAGCTCGTAGCCTCAGGTACTATAAATGTAACTATATGTGTTATGCTACTTTGGGCTGTCTGTAATAATGTTTGTGATAGGTTTACTGTTCTTGTAGACTGTTCTGTAGCGGTACTTAATTACACTTCATTGATACCACATTCTTAGAGCCATCTACTCGACTGATAACAAGCAACTACTTCTTCCATATATTTTCTTCTCCCGCATCCACCCTGTTCTCATCTTCTCTACCTGTACTCCTGTTGCTTATCTTTATTGATTAATCAGTGATCTCATTACATGTGGTTGAAGGTAGCTGTTTTGGCAGAGTAATGTTTTTGTGCATGTCCCTTAGCTTCCCTCTACTTGTATTTCCTAATCTAATTCACTGACATTTTAGGAACCCTACTGATTAGTAATTTAGGCTTGCTTTAAGGTTTGAACTGGAAAGGAAGGAATGAACTCAGTTCGGTCCCAAATAAATGTTTGTCTCATTATTAACCCTTTTTTGTGCAAAACACTTCAGGAATTGGGCATCACAGTCATGCTTCAGGGGGATTTATCTTATAGGAAATATTTTAGATTTGTATATAACACATCACAACCCTGCATGAATACACAAATGCACCAGCTTATATCTGATCGTATCTGTTGCAGCTCACAGGTGTGTGAGTGTGTGCATAGCCTAGACGGTGAAAGTGAGAGTGACTTTGGCTGTCGTTTAAAGCCTGCTGTGGATGTCTAGACTGAGCCAAGGACAATATAAAGCTGACCTGTATGACATTGAGTACACAAAAAGTATAGCACTTGATCAACTAACTTTCCCCTGGTAGCTTCGACCTGGTACTAAGCTTGAAACATCAAAACACCAAAAATAAACATTGTACAAATGTATGGAGTTGCTGCGAGTAAATATATTTGGTTGCATTTGCAGAAATTATAACAGGATATGTATTGACATGTGGAGAACAAAGTGGCAGAGTGTGGTAGCCATATTGATTTCTGCAAATAGCAAACACATTTACTTGCTGATTTTTTGACAAAATAAAAACTATGAAAGCTGTCTTATTCTGTAATGTTAGAACAGGACTAAATAAGCTGTTGAATGCCCAACATTTATTTCATAAACATGTTTTTCTTAGTTTCTCAGTAATTGATAAAAATACTAAATCATTATTAAGTTTTTCACTGATGCAAATGAGAGCTTGTACAGACATGCAATGAACACTTACACTTTAAAAGTACGCTTCACTTTTTCCGCATTTTGTTACATTACAGACGTATTCCAAATTGTATTAAATTAATCTCTTTCCTCAAAATTCTACACAAAATACCCCATTATGACTATGTGAAAAAAGTTTTTTTGAGAGTTCTGAAAATTTATTAAAA
>JAVSBV010135954.1:0-16867 GCA_033117975.1 Parotocinclus spilosoma | reverse complement strand
CTTCTCTCCAGCTTTCACAAATGGTACTGTCCTCTGGCTGCGGTTGTGTTTGTTCTTCACTGCAATGGAGATGGTTTTGGCCACCTGGTCGTGACGTCAGCGGTAGCGGCCTCCTCCAAGGGCTGCTGGGCAGCTGCTAAGGATGTGTTCCAGTGTACCCCTTCCTGGGCAGAGCGGACATGCTGGAAGCTTGGACAATGTTGGAGAAGTCTACAGTCATCTGGGGAGTTTTTGTGCATTGTTTAGTGAATACTATGTGTTCGGCCACACTATCCATTCTTGCGTACTGATCAGTATGGGAGTACGTGGTTTCAGATGCAGTTCATGATTAATGTCCTGAAGTTCGCATGATCTTTCATCATGGTACAGCAATGTGATGCCAGTTATCATCCTACCAGCACAGGGTGAAGCTGTGACAAGCAAACACAGATGGTGAAGCTCTGAGGGCAAAGGAGGAGATTCATGCAGTCTGTCTGCCTGATTAAATGTGCATAACACCTCTCATCTCTCCATCATCCTGGTGTGGTTGTTTTTTTTTTTTTTTGAAAGCACAGAGACATCCATTAGTGAAATTGTTTTCCTGCAACATCCGCACATTACACAAAGCAACAAGTGAACACCCGTAGGGGCCCTGAACATCAACACAGAAATTGGATTTCTCCCCTTTTCCCTGCCACTTCTGTTGTTTGCTCTGTCTCTTCCCTTTCTTGCCCTCTTTTTTTCCCTTTCCAGTGTCTTGCGGCTACATGCTGCCATTCATTTATTAGAGCTGTCATTCTTTTTGATCTAGAATAGAATGTGATAAAGAGAGAGGGTGTGTGTGTAATAGGCACGTAGTGCCTGGAAAACAGCTCCGTGCGTGGTAGTAAAATCCTGCCAGCAATCACCTCATATTACATTGTGCATGTGTGATTTGAATTATTTCAAAATAGCCCTAAGCATGTTATGAAAAAGATATATGCCGCAGCAATAGCTTCATAGATTTTTAGCCATGAAACATTGATCAACGATTTTCATTTGCAGGTTTTAGTGAGTGCTGTTTCTTGGCAGACACAATACTGTAGTGCAATTGGAATATTAAGTCTTACATCAATGCTGTGTGTGAATACAACTTTTAATACATTTGTACTGCTAAGAGGCTGATAATATGAAGCTTAGAGTCATGGTCATCCACAGATAAGTAATGACAGTGGAATGGTCATACCAAACCCCTCACAATGTGACATGTTGTAGATTTGCACATCCCCAGCAATTTACTTCACCGCTTTTCTGCTTGCTTACCTAAGCAAAGTCCATAAATAAATGGCTTGCTTACGTAATGGAGCTTATTATCCAACGTCAAATGTCTGACTTCACTATGATGTTCCTAAGTCCTATATAGGGAAACCTATATATGGAAACCTATATAGGAAAATAAATGCTTTTGTTGTCACAAAGAAGTGACCAAACTCTCCACTAATACCTATTGGTTTGGTTGTATTTTTTTGGTGATCACATTCACTGTTGGTTATATATTTTTAAAGCATGAAGAAATAAACCAAAACACAAAATGTCAAAGACTGTTTATTGTTATTATCACTATATTGATTAAATTTGGTACAGACTTGAAGTGGTCTGTGTCAATTTTGATTGCCGGTGCCTGCCATATCTCCATTCAGAATTTGTTCCCTAGGTTATTACTTATACTACACTCATCCACCCATATTTATGTGATTCTCTCATTAACAACATATGCCTTCCCGTGACATATGCCCCACCGTTAATAAGGCCATTTGCATCCTGTGACAAGTTGCCAGCTGCTCAACTCTCTTGTTTGGTTTTGCCATGTGTGCTTGTGTGATCTAATCTTGATGTAAGAGAATAAAAAAAAGGGCAGTGATTCTTGTGGAGCATGAGTTCTTTGAAGATGAGCATTTTTAGCTCTCATTTACATAATTTTCATTTATTTAAAAATAAATGACCAAGTAGGGACCAATTATTCTTGTGTGATATCTAGGTATTTGTTTGTACCTATGCAAGTTTATAATGGTTACAGTAAAGGGGCTAATCAATGGTACAAAACAGGTATGTCCACTCAGTATTGTTGTTATTTTTAGGCTGCACCCCTCAAACACTCAGCAACATTCTGGATGAATGAGCTTTCACTTATGATCAGCCAAGTGGTTAAGGTACTGGACTGGAAAGCTGCTGTTCAGTGGTGTTATTTGACATATACTGCCATAACATGTGTGACTGTTTTTAGACACGCAGCATGGGCACTTGTTGTTGTTGTAGTATAAAGCTAAGCATAAAGTAATGCCTCATGCAGATATACAAATTATTACTGGTGTGGTCTAATTAGACACAGGTCTTGCCACAAAACAGCAAAAAAGTATGTTCCTTTCCACCCTATAAAAAGAGGCATCTTTTGCGTAGTATACCTCTTTATTGAGATACAATTGACTGCTAGACATGCCTCTTCTACACACTAAGGCATTTTGCCCAGTTGACAGCCTTTGAGAGGGGGAAACGTCACTGGACTGAGAGATGCAGGGTGGTGCCCACCATTTAGGCTGTTCTGGCCTAGCTGTGTTGGGAACAGTGGATCAGCGAGAGCTCACAGACATGGCAAACGGGGTCCAGATCGCCTGAAACATTGTACATCCTGAAACATCTATGGGCCAGTGTACTGCGAGATACTACACTGCTCACAAAAATTAGGGGATATTTTATTATGGAGTATTTCATTTTGTAGTATCCCCTAATTTGTGACCAGTATATATTTACATTTACATTTGCAGCATTTAGCAGACGCCCTTATCCAGAGCGACTTACAACTGGTACAGTCTTAAAATTCAAGCAAAGGTGGGTTAAGAGTCTTGCTTATGGACCCAACTGTGGCAGCTTGGCAGAGGTGGGATTTGAACCCAGGACCATCAGGTTCATTCAGGCCCAGAGTCTAGTACCTATACGGCTCAATTCCCAACAGTAACTCATATTGTGTTCAAACTACAGGCAGCCTAACAGGTTACTAGAGCCTCCTTTCAATTGCCCCCGTATACCCCATCCTTCATCCTTCATCTATCATTTATTCATATATATAATGTTTTATTCGATCCAACAACTTCTTCTTGATGATTTTTTTTAAGATGATGATGATTATGGGCTGATGATTTAATGCTCATCAGAATCATGTGGATAGCGGGATTGGTTGCAGATTAGTTTTATGTATGAATGACTTTACATTTGTGGCAGACAGGTAATGCACTACAGAGGGAAGGAAGTGTGTTTGACAGACATTTTTGCAAAGCAGCCCACTAAAGTTAAATATGTTAATCTGCTTGTCTCAACATGAAATACATTACATTAAACTTCAATTATAGTTATGTTTATTATACATGTTACATTCTCATTACTTAAATGTGTGTAAGAGAGAGTGCGCCTATATAGTTAATACTCTACAGTATCAGTATATAGCATTGCTTTGTATGATATAATATAATGTTGCACAATGTCCAAATCGCATAACATGGAAATTCACAGAACTTATCATGGATGTTAAGATAATATATGACATGAGATAACAGAGGTAAGAGGGGGTCTACATAACTTTTGGTCATATGGAATATTTAGACCTATATATGCTGAGGACACACACAATTTGCATTTTAAGCATTATTTACATTGTTCATTAGACATCAGTATTTTACATGAAATCTAAAGCCATGATCGACATAGCTTGTGTTTAGGGCAAGGGCATAGCACAGGATAGGGCAGGTTACCCTTTTCAAAATGGACAGCAACATGCATGAAATATATGAAATGTGGATCAAAGCTAATCTGCAAACTTCTGAAGTCATCTAAAGATAAAAGCTCTTATGAAAGGCTAGAGACTGGAAAAGTCCATCAAGCATTGAGTACCCTGAAAACCACATGAGAATGAGACTGGTTCTTGATCTTCTGTACAAATCTGATGTGAAGTGAAAATAGCCAATGCCTTTTTCAAGCTGATGGAAAAGATGTCCATCTCATAGCTACCTTTCATCCTGTTCTGTGACATTTCTTCAACGTAAATCAAGAAGAAAGATATTTTATCAAGTCCAGGTATACAGTATATAGATCAAAGTAGTTCTAAAATTAGATGAAGACAACCCAATCAAGAAATGAGATGAACAAAACATATTTGGTAACATATATATTGAGGAAAATTACAAATATTTGTGCAATTAAAGTCTGCTGTTATGTTTGTGGTGGAATTCTCATGTAAGTGGGCACCATGTTGTATTTGAAGCTCTGGGATTTACAACATGTTTGTGGAAATGTATCATGGGGCAAATTAAAGGAGACTTCTGAGGACCTTAGTAAGGACAGTGCATATAAGTGTAATAATATTCGAAATATTATTATTATATATTATTATATATTTATATATTATTATTATTATTATTATATATTTCAAATATACGAAAGCTTATTTGTAGAATTTGCATTCACATTTTTTGTGATGTGAACTACAGTGGGTTTTTTTTTTGTAACTTGCAGATACAATTATAGAAATATGATCAATATATTAAAGGACACAACATGGTTCTTGGTAACCAAATAAAACTTACTTTAGCTTATAAATTGTATATAACCATAATTAAAGCTTCAACGCTGATTGTTGACTAATTTTTACTAGCTGGGTTTAAATAAAGTTATAACATGAGTCCATATTTTACATTACATCTGTGGTAGACAAAGAGGAAAGGGTCTGATTTTTGCTATTAAGATTAAACAGGTATCTCTGCACTGGAAGATGTGTCAATAGAAATATGAGTCAGCCAGAGATGTGTCCTGCTCTTCACAATCAACAGTCTGTGTATCAGATCTCGTTGTGCCATCCAAAAGGCTATGTCACAGTATAGTCTCCTTGAGAAGTGTAACTACTGAGAATGTCTTTTATCTCAAGCTCGCATCAACTGCCACCTTCATCTCTACACTGAAGAGGAATATGAAAAAGAAGAAGAAAACGAAGAAGGACCATGAATAGAAGCATTATACTTACATATAATGCTTTCTGTAACAGGATGGAGCTCTGCTACCTGACCAAAACACGTGGAGGATGTAAAATAACAGGTTGTGATATAGCCCATATTGCATTTTCAGTTGGCCACCTTGAACTGCATTTCCCATAATGACTGGGTAACTTTAGTACATTTGATTTTAAATGATCACGTCAGTGGTTAAATAACAATAAAATAAAAGTTGTGTTATGTAAAATGGTACCCGGGTCAGTCAGCTTTATTATCTAAACCAACACCAGACTAGCACTAACCAGCATAAACAAACTTAGGCCAACATTAACTATGTAATTCACATAGTCTTGTTTTTTGATTAAATGATGCAAGAAACTTTGTGCAATGTGAAGGTCAAGTAGTGCATTATCAGAAAATAACACTAGCCACTGGGTTGCACTCATATTGCCAGTCCAAAGCCCGGATACATGTGGGGGGTTAAGTCATAAAGGGCATTCGCTAGACATCTAAATATGTGGAAGGTCCACTGTGGGGACCACTATCAGAAGTGGCCAAATATAATTATTACTGCATAATGCTGACCTTAAGAACTGTGATCACACTAAATTCTCAAATACACTGCCTATAGAAGTTAACTTTTAAGTTGTGGGTTCAAATTGTGGGGCTTTCTCAAGGACCCAATTGTGGCAGCTTGGAAGATGTGATTTGAACCCTACACATTCAGGTCCATAGTCCAGTACCTTAACTATTGTGCCACCACAGTCCCATGGTACTTTGTATTTGTGTTTATAATTGTGATGTGTCTTTTTGTTAAAAAAAGCAGCTTTATTTTCATTACTCTATATGCTTGCTATACAACTATGATAATAGGAAGACTGAATGCTGCAGACATAGTTAACAACCTTGATTTTCCAAGTAGTACAGAAGTGTATCATACAATCCAGCTTGTGTACTTTGCTCAGATGGTAATAATAATAATAGTTCATTCTTACATAGAGCTTTTTTCTGGTGTCAGACAGGGCAATCAGGCTGTGCTGTGCTTCAGTCCTCTTTGACCTTGAGTTACGCACCCTTGCCTTAGAGCAAGACAACAACTTGTTTTGGTGGATCAAACAATGTTGAATATGAACCTCTAATTAAAGCCAGTTGTGCTAGAATCAAAAGGAGGGAAAGATCAGATAAAGAGAAGGAAAAGGAGAACAAGAATAGTTACTCACCAGAGGTCAAATGACTGATTTGCTCTGCTGGCTCTTCTGTCAAAGCTCAGTATCACTGTGACAAAGACAGATGGACAAAAGATGATCTCCAAGTACAAAAAAGAAAAAAAAAGCTCTGATCAATATCAAGAAAGGACAAAATTCTTTGTGATTCATCACTAAGGAAAAGGGTACTGTCTGGCCATGTTTGAATAATAGAGAATATAATATGTACCATTTTTAAATGCTCTAAAATAAAAGAAATACAAATAAATATTTATTCCTTTCATCCCATTACAGAAAAAAAATTCTATAAATATGTATGATAGTGTAATTTGGAACTACTCTGAAATCAAACTTGGCTGTCTGTTAACTAAATGCTAATAATCTTGTTTCCATTTTTTTTTTTTCAAAATGTCACATTATCAGTCATCAGTCAAGCATGTATATGCAAGTAACTATATGGTATTTAAAAAATAATGTATACAGAGCTACTTACAGAAGTTATTAAATAGCCTAAGGTGTTGTGTCTTAAACTTAATGCTATAGTAATAAGTTGGTCTTATCACACACTGGGTCTTGCCACAGGATGGCATAAATGTGCTTCCCCTGCTACCCTATAAAAAGGCTCTAAAAGTGTACTTTTGGGTGGTATACCCCTTGGTGGGAGATGATTTACTGCAATATGTTAATTTGACAGACATTGAGAGGTGGAACGTCATTGGACTGAGAGATGCAGGATGGCCGTATTTAATAAACTGTCTGCCACCTAAGTTATTCTGGGATAGCTGTTATGAGGTTTTGGGAGCAGTGATTCTGTGAGGGCATGAAGACATGGGAAAAAGGTTCCAGGTGGCCCAGACAGACCACCAGTAGAGAGGCTTGGTTGTTTCTTGTTGCATTAATGACTGATAATATGTCATTATGAAAAAGAAAACTTCCACAGTTTCATTGTTCATCATCCAGTCACAGGTGGCACACACAAATGACTGCACTGCCGGGATCCTTTAAAGGTGCTTAGCAGTAGTAAATTTGTCACAATGTCAATTGTGTGTCCTGCCATTAACAGCCAGCGACCAACATCTTTGGAAGTTTTGCAGTGGTACATTTTGTCTTGTGTGTACATTTGTGCATGCATGTATATGTACAGGGGTTAGACAATGAAAATGAAACACCTGTCAATTTAGTGTGGGAGGTTTGTGATGTATCAAGAGCCACGGTAACCAGAATAATGTCAGCATACCACCAAGAACAACGAACCACATCCAACAGGGTTATAACTGTGGATGCAAGAGGAAGCTGTCTGAAAGGGATGCTAACCCAGATTGTATCCAAAAAACATAAAACCATGGATGCCCAAATCACGGCAGAATTAAATGTGCACCTTAACGCTCCTGTTTCCACCAGAACTGTCCGTCGGGATCCACAGGGTCAATATACATGGCCTGGCTTCTATAGCCAAACCTTTGTCTCAAACCTAGTTTTTCAGTTTCATTGTCCAACCCCTGTATGTATGTCAGTCTATGAGTGTGTGCGCGTCCTACAGTAAACTGACAATGGATTGACAACTTGAAAGTGCACTCCATCTCCTGTTGGACACTGAAGCTGAACGCACTACTGTAATGCAATACTTTCATCGAATTTTCCATCTTCTGGTCTTTGGTAGTTTAGTCTCCTGGCTGGTTCATAAGATCTGATCCATCAGTATTTAGTGATACTTTTTTTACAGTACAGCTATCAGTTTATCTGTCTATTGAAATAAGGCAAAACACCCAAGATCTTACCCGTGTGCCCAGCCACATAAATTTTTTAATTCAAATATATACACTTTATTTTTCACATTTTATTTATTCCAGCATTTCCACAGCATGCAGGCACATCCTTTGTTTATCGTTAATCTCTATAGCAAGCTTGACAACCCATTCGAGAATAAACAATCTTTTTTGCTTTGCTTTGCTTTAACCATCAAATGCCTGTATTGAATAATTAAAATGGTGCACTATCAAAGGTGCTGTCACTCTTCTGATACACTGTATTATATCATATCATGCACAGTATAGTAAGACCTAAGGAATTTCTAATGCATTCTGTTACTGACATAACTGATTTAGCATCCATAGTAATCTAACTTGTATTGGTCATGGATAGAAGCTGCAAACCTTGTAGGCCAAGTTTATTTTAATAGGCTTTACTGCTTATATCTGGAAAATTCATTTTGCAAGTATATGTAAGGAAAGATAACATGATTTTTTTTTGTTATCTCCACAGGCTCAGTGGGTGTACAGCTTAAAACCTCACTGATTGGACAAAGCAGACCATTCCTGCTGAACTCGAAATGCTAAAAGGTTGAAATGTTATGACTCCTTGAAGCAGCCAGGAATAGATCGATGACTTGTTTGCTCCTGGCTGGCATTGAGAGTAAATCTAAAGTCCTGGGAATGTCAGATAATTCTCTCCTACCTTTTCCTCTCTCTGTCCTTGCTATTTGGACACATCACTCTCAGGTGTCTTCTGTCTGAGACTGCGGGTCAGATTTTCCTCCTCTCCCCTCCTCTCCTGCATATCTGGTAACCATGACCTCTAGCCTCAACCAAGAAGAAACAAGCTGAAAACTGCCAGACCCTGAAATATCGCCTTCACCTTGGTCCTTGTGGTTTTGATATCCGAGGTATACTGAATGATACGGTTTCACCATTAGATTATTATTATTATGTTACAAAATTTGATTCTTATACTGTGTATATTATGGTGGTTTAAATATAGGTTGTGTGGAATAAATTAATCTTTTTCTTGGTGACATATACAGTACATGTAGAAGTATAAAATATTACATTCAATATTCATCATCCAAACAATGTTTGATTATGTAAATGAAAAGCCAGAAGCACAGGGAGCAAGGCAGGAACAACTCTAGTCAGGATGTCAATCTTTTGTAGAGCACACACACTCATGCACACACTCACATGCACAATTAATTAATTATAATTGCCTAAAATTGTATATTAAGCTATCAGTCTCAGTCTAAGATGAATAATGTGGTAATGTGACAGGATCTATATAAAGGATGGTGTATGTTATTTAAATATAAAGATTAGGTTTTCTTTTTGCTGTTGTATACAAAATTTTCTGTATTTTTTAGTTATATTGTAGAGATAATAAAGAGAATTAGAAATAATTATATGCACTCATTATACCAGTGCTAAAACAACAAATTTAACGGTGACCTAAAGCTTTTGCAAAATGCATTCTTGGCATACATGTGTTACTTAAACATGTACCTGAACATTGTAACAGACCATTTTATGCCACACTTTTACAATAAACCCATCAAAGATCAAGGGCTTTTGATCAAGGGCTTTTTGTCCTGAATCAAGTCGCATGGTTTGACTCGTACAAGTTTAAGAAAGTGCACAGAGTACTGAGCAAACTTGGAGAACTGAAACAAATTTCTAAAGTAAAAATGCACTGAGAGGTACATGTACATGCATTATTCACTGCTGAACACATGGAGCCATTCCTCTTTTACTGTTGCTGCTGACTTCAAAATCACACTTACTATATTTCGAGAAGTCCTAAGACTATCCCATTCCAGCATTAACAAATCACATATTGTGATACAAACCTAATTTGGTCTGCTGTTTAAGTGGAGGGGGGCACACACACAAGAAGCTGCCGTGTATACACACACATACTCTTTATGGCTTAGGGTATGTTGAAATTTAAATGTATTTGTCATTTGGATCATTTGTCTGTATGGCTGAATGTTTAACTGTCTTTTGTTTCTTTATTTTGCGTTTTGTGATTTTCTCTTTAGGTCTATGTCACTGTTTTGTATCTCTGGATAGTAGCTTTAAGTGGGTTTTGTACGTAAGTGGTTTTAGGGGGGTAGGCCTGGCTTTGGGCCCTGCCAGTGCCGGTATTTTTGCAATTGTATATGTAATGAAATAAATTGTGAACTTAATATAAATATAATGGTTCTGGTTTAATTACCTCCCATACTGAACCTGATAGGTCTTACACTAATTCAACTCACTTCTCTTGTTCTGGGATAACACCAGTAAATTTTTCTTTCACAACCATACTTAAAGTAAGTAAGTAAAAAGGAGTACTAAAGTACACCGTACTAAGTTAAAAAAAGGCTATGCTTAAACTTTTAAAGAGAAATACAGAGTGACAGCGCTATGTTTCCTCACTAGAGTTTTATTGACATTCATCGAATTAACCTAACTTTTATTGTCACATTAGGGCAGATGGATTACTCACTGTATGAGCTGGCATTGAAGGTAATGACTCATTTGAGGCCAAGCAGTGGAGGCTAAATGAAACTGAAACTGATGCAAGCGATTCTTCTGGACAGCAGAATTACCTCCATGAAATGTGAATGTAACTGGATTACCAAGACTGGCTCTGTAGTTAAAATGTAAAAAACGAGGATAATATGGGTACAGCAGACAAACATCTCTCACGTCACATCCTCTCTGCTGTAGATAATTCTCACTTCTCTAACACAACCACTTGCCCAAGACACAACCGACTGGTCCCTGTTGTTGAGGGCTAGCACATTTGACAGCAGCATATTCTTTTTTGACTTTTTTGTGCTAATGCCATGGTCAAAGAAGAAAAGGTCTCCCTATGATTGGTACCACATATTTGGAATTTTTGGGTATGCCGTTTGGTATGGTGTACCATTTAAGATTTCTCTTCCTATTCCAGAATTACCCATCATACTGCCAGATGTTAATGCATGATATAGGAGAAGAAATATGTATACCCCTTCCACAGTCCCTTCTACATTCTTTGAGGAACATTGTTTTTAAACAATAAAAAAAATTGTGAATTAATTTCTTATTCATTAGTGCTTTTCGACTAAATTATGATTACAATCACTTTTTAACATCACATGTTTGACGTCCAAAAAAAAAAAAAAAAAAGCCCTTAGTTGTCAGCATCTAAACTTTTTTTTGGAATGTGTTGCAGGCCTGAAATACAGGAATGTATATTAACTATACATTAATTAAGATGACCAAATAAAACATGTCAATGTAACATTTATTTTATTTGAACACTCAATATTGTCCAGGCTTTTCTGATTTGAGGTTGTACAGTGTTTATCTTAACAATATAACAAAGTACAGTAAAACATAAGATATCTGTATATAACTGTTATTTTCCCATTTAAAGGACATGGTCAGACATATTACATATGCATATAATTACTGTATTATTATATATACACATATTCTTGAAACAATGGGCAGTACAACTGAAACTTTGTAAAATCTACTATTGTATCAAGCCAAACATGTCAGAATCACAGCTGCACTGCACAGCTGGACAACTGCCTATTTGATTACTTGACCCCAGATATCTATTCAGCTCTGCCATCTGTAAGGAATTAAGTTATCCCCTTGCACTCAGAAGAAATGGTTGATGAAACAGGAGTGATATGCCATTTTATACAACATATTCTAGTGCATGATGCAAGACTATGACAAGCCAATGAATTCTCTACCAAGAAATTTGAAGTACAAAAAATAGTTATAATAAAGCCAGTTAGACAGTGACAATAGACAATAACCCACTAGCAGTACATAGTAACAAACAATTTGCAACTTATGGACAGTGCTTTCAAATGGACTTAAAAAAGACGGAGGTTTTAACTCTTTTATAGTACTATTCACTGAGTAATTAACAGTGGAAAAGTACAAAAGTGACAAAAATGTTATGGTAAGATGTTTGGAGCGAATGCTGATGTCTGCAATTAAATAATTAATTTCGGGTTGGTACTGATGATTTGCATGGATGAGTCATTAAAAATGCTAAGAATATATACTTACGATTCTATCAAATCTATGAGTCATCAGTACTTCCAAAATTTAACGATTTTTATATTTACTTCTCTCTCCAAGACTGGCTCTGTAGTTAAAGAGAACACAGTGTGAAAAACAGGGATAATATGGGTACAGCAGAGAAACATCTCTCACGTCACATCCTCTCTGCTGTGGATGATTCTCACCTCTCTCAGACACAACCAATTGCCCAAGACACAACTGACTGGTCTCTGTTATTAAGGGTTACTATATTTGTAGCCTTGCTTCTCTAAAAAAATAGGTTTTTAACATAGTGACATAAAATATCAAATATCTTGAGTTCATACTGTCTGCAGTAAAGTGAAAATGACTACATGAAATACTACAATTTTCTTTTTTTAAATGTATATATTCTTGTTTTTCTGATTGCAATTTTGTGTGCAATAAAAAATTAAAGAAATTACCACACACGCACAAATAATTTGGAAACATGATTCATAACTTTAGATACCTCCTAGTTTCTAGTTTCCTAAGAACATGTACAGAGAGCTCACACATTCTTAATGATGCCTGATTTAGATTGATTTCGAGGTCATGGGCTGAAGGATGTAGCAGCGGACAATTTTCTTTACTCTGATTGTATAATCATATATCATTGAACAGCAAGACATACCTCTATTTACTTCTGTGTATTAATACCCAACAATAAATGAATGACATAAACATCAATTTATTTAAGACTAGATTCTGGTCAACAATACTATATATATATAGGCATTTTGTTCCATCAGACATTGGTCTGTATAACCTAAAATATGTCTTTCTTTTCTGGAATATGGCATGGCAAGGCTTCTTTCTCATTTATTAGAAAATGTCAGTTTCAATTTAGATTGAGATAGACATTGTTACAAAGTAGCTCAACAAAAATGTTGAATCTAGACCATAAATTAGTAGCCAAAGGGGTCAATGAAAAGGAAAAACCTCACTATGATGTAGAAGAACCTTTGACAGGATCCAGCCTATAATGCGGATTCGATCGTCACCTGTTTATTAGATTCCTTGTCTATCTGAAAATGCTGTAAAAGAAAAACTCTTATTCAAACTAAGACTGTGTGGTATTATGTTTTGCACTATGTGAGTAGGTCCGACACTGCAGTGTAACTGGAGTTTTAAACCATGCTAGTGTCACAGTTGGACTGCAAATGGTCCACCATCCAAAAATGCCAAGTAACCATCATCCTGCAAGCAGCATCCAGTGAGCACTGATGAAAGACGAGAGATTAACAAAAACAAAATGTGCAGCAACAGAGCAGCTACTTTCTTTGATTTACATCTACTGTACAAAGTCAAGCAATACATTGAATATCTTTAATAAAGTGAACACGATAATTGTTGCAGGATAATGCTTAATGAGCACAGAAATTGTTTCCAGGAATGTCTCCTAATCATCTGTATATCTGTTGCAAAACAATGTCATGCCATTTGCAGCGATCCACCATTTCATCCTCCATCTGGGTGCTTTATTTATTTTCAATTTGTGTAAACATTACAAACTACATAACAATGATAATTCCAATCCAATGTAGGAACAGTTGCAAACTTTGCAATGTGATTTCAGGTAGCGCCCAACATTTGCTATGCAACGTGCAGATCAGCCTTATTATCCAGTATTTGCTTCAGAAAAAGTGCACAGTGGCTAGCTTTATGATTATTAAATGGGCTCACACAATTATATATTGTCCATTTGATAGAAGAGGCAGTGGGTAGAAATTAGTAATGACTTCAAACATGTAGGTTGGCTATTGCAGACTTGCCCAAATTATGTCAAGGTTAGGTGCTTGGGTGGTGGAACAGCCTAATACGCTCACCTGAGATGACCTTTACTCAAATCTTAGTGGTGCCTTCCAGTTGGGTTGCACATCACATGCAAGTATAGCTGACAGTGTCTGAGAGTGGAGGAGAGTAAGACCATTTTTACAGAGCAATAGTTTGGGTAGGAGATCACCATGACGAAACAGGTACAGGCCTGGGTTTGAGCCTCATATTTTTCCTGTCTGTTTGTCTATCCAAGTTTCCATAGGGATCTCAAGTTCCCTATCTAGGAATGAATAGTGGGTAATTGTTACATGAATGCAACCAATGCCTCTTACCAGGGAAGAAAGACTTACCAAAGGTGAAAACTACGTCATACATTCAAAGCTGTATTTTATTTTGACAGTTAAAGTCAGTTTTAGTCAGAGTTTTATTTTCCTCATATTGAATCGAATCCCAAGTAATTCACAGAAAGTACAATCCCAGTAGAATAAAGACACAGAACAAGTGGAAATCCATTACTTTTTCTGTATTTCCATTGTATAATTCTGTCCTGTAATCTCAACAATTACCTCTTTTTGCAATGCCTTACTGCCTCTTAGCTTGTTTTTTTTTTTTTATTTCAGCATACTATTGTTCTAAAAACTAAAACCCAGTGGGGCGAACGACATGCTTGATTTAGTGTAGCTGTTTCTGAGCATTGCCAGTGTTGAAGTGTGATAAGGAGAGAGAGCTTGTTAAACACTGTTTTTATCTGAGCAGAAAGCGTAGTCAGAGACTAGAGGGGGAAGTCAGTTAAACAATACTGCAGTAATGGAAGTCTGTCTACAGTGATACTGAAGGGGTTTTCTGTTCAGTGATGCTGTTTCACCCAGACCCACGAAGGCCAGTAGAGCAAATGTAACAAAATAAATTTATAAAAATTTGAACCAGTGTACTTCAAAAAGTTTGGTTATAGTATGTGATCTTTATGTATTTTAGTGTGCTGAATCAAAAAATCACATCCGTTTTTTCCAGTCAAGAAATTTTTCTGCAAAATGCTGTCTACTCATAAACTCTTATAGCAATAACACAACATACTAAATAAACAAAAAGGTAATTAATGCGCAGAAAGGCAAGGGAAATGTGCAAAAAGAAATTCTGAATTTGCAGTCGCTATAATTAATAGGAAAACTGTTTGTTAAACAGTTTACAATGGCTGACGTTTGCATTTTATGGCAATAAAGTAAGGTCTTCAATACAATAGAAAAACAGAACTTTAGATTTGGTACAGAAACCTTTGATTGAGGTCAGATGTTTCCTGCACTTCTTGACCATGATTTCTGCCCACTCCTTCTCCAGATGTTTCAGTTTTGCATTGAGTTTTAGCTTCCTCCAAATATTTTCTTTTGGGTTCAGGTCTGGAGACTGGCTAGGCCACTCCAGGACCTGGACATGCTTCTATGGAGCCACTCCTTAGTTGCCCTGGCTGTGTTTCAGGTCATTGTTATGCTGGAAGACCCATCCACAGGCTATCTTCAATGCATTTACTCAGGGAAGGAGTTTTTTGGCCAAAATCTCAAGATACATGACCCCGTCCATCCTCTGTTCAGTATGGTGCAGTCATCCTTCGGTGGTGTTTACAGCTTGATAAACCTTATCATAACTATTCCAAAGCATCCAAAAAGAGAGAAATTTCTCCCTAACAATTAAAATGTATACAATGATCACTGTCTTGTTTACACAATAGGCAATTTTTTTGCATAAAACAAATATCCCCTAATGTTTGTGAGAATTGCATTACATGCTATCACTACTTCTTGTTATCTTGATTACCCTTCATGTTCGACTTTATCATCTTTTATCAAACACTTCTCATTTGTAAAAAACACAAAATTAGGTATTGCATACTTTTTTTTCCTTCACATTTGTAATCATCACCTCTGATTTGGGTAAAATTTGCAACAATAATTAGGTGTAAAAAGTGTAATAAAGTAAATAAAGAAGTAAATAAAGCTGAAAACACTGCTGCATTTTGACATACAAATGAGCTAATACAACAATGTTCATAATGGTCTATAAGCACATTGTAAAATAATTAATAGAAAATACTATCATATCGGTGAGTTAAGCATATTTCTAATATTTGTAATAAATATGTGTGCATGGTGGTATTTATTTTTCTACACAAGTTGCTCTTTTTTTATTTTTACGTTTTACAGGGTTAAGTAAAACAGGTTTGTGGACACCTAGAAATTGCATTTAAAAGTATTTCTTGTGAGAGGGCTTTCCATTATATTTAAGTACATGACTGTGAGGTCAGGGACTGATCTTGGATAGTTAAAAGCCCATTTGATGGAGAAATTTACTGGCATGCCCAGAGTCCTGGCTTGATTCAAGTGATCAGTGATCACCACCACTACAAAAGTACTGAGACACAGCACTTAATCACCAAATTCAGGTGTTTCATTCAGTCCCAGTGCCACAGGTGTATAAATCAAGCACCTAGCCTAGAATCAGGTATTGTGTGGTACTGTAATCGGTCAATACATTTCTTGAAAGGTCTTCCCTCCTAGATACTCTGCAATCAACTGTATGTGGTAAAACTGAAACATAGAAGTGCAACTCAGCCACAAAGTGGCAGGCACATAAGATTACAGAGCTGGGTCATCAAAAGCTGAGGCACATAAACGTGCCAAAAGTTGCCAACACTCTACTGACTCAATAATGGCGGACTTCCAAACCTCTTCTGACATTAACCTCAGCACAAAAACTGTGTGCCAGGCATGTGAGTCCATGGCCAAGCAGCAGCATGCAAGCCTTATATCACCAAACTGTACTGAGCAGCGGGAACATGTTCCATTGGATGACAAATCAGGAAGGAAAACAAAACTCCAAATGATAATGTGATGTCAAACATGAGAACATGAGGATTCTTTTTTGCACAACACTGTTTTAAGTGGTATTTGTACAAAGGGGATTCCAAAAAAGTTTGTACACTAAACAAATTGTGAATAAAAACTGAATGCAATGATGTGGAGATGGCAAATGTCAATATTTTATTCGTAATAGA
>JAVSBV010135944.1:0-16868 GCA_033117975.1 Parotocinclus spilosoma | reverse complement strand
TTCAATTTCTCGAGGACTATGTGGAATCAATACAAGGAAGGAGGAAGAAATAAAAATATTTTTAAATTTAAAAATAACATTTATTTAATCTACAATTAAATTAAAGTGAATCTGGAAAAGATTAAATGTACAGAACAATATATATATAATTTTTTTTTTAAATATTATCATTATTATTTTTTTTTATTTTATTTTAACCATTAGTACTACGGCGGATCCGTAAAATACAAAAAAAAAAGTTTGGCCTTAGTATTTATTATACTTGTTAAGACCACGTTCCTTAAAGCAGACGAACGTTGATGGCTGCCAGTGTAAACAAAGAAAATGAAATGATCTCCACATCTCTAGGGGTTAAGGAGAACATTCATACGGATGTATCAAAAATAAAGCTTTAATTCTATGTTCTTAAACTTTTGGTTCGATTTTCTCTATGATTCTAAACTTTTTGGTAATGTGAGGGCAACAGGCAGTCAAAGCAGTCAGGATGTCGATATAAATCAAAACAAAAAGCAGCAGCATCATAATGCCACGCCCTTATTTAAACCAGCTAACGATCTTAGCAGTTAGGCGTGATTGTATTCATTCGTGACAAGCTAAGCTATGCAAACAATTGCACGGGCACTCGAACCCGTCCCTGGCATAACTCTGGAATTCCCTTTCACCTGAAATCCGTAATACTGAATCTCTCCCTCTTTTCAAATCTAGACTTAAAACCCCCCACTAAAAAAAACCCAGCTTTTTCTTTATAAGCTTTGTAATTTTCCTGTTTAGTCCTGTTTATTTATTGTTTGGTTTTTTTTCCTGTAAATTGTATTTTTTATTTTGTGCAGTTTGATTCGTGTCTGTATTTGCTTTTAGTCTTGTAAAGTGTCCTTAAGGTTTTTTTTTGAATGCATTATTATTTACATTTAGTTCATTTAGCCGATTGTTATTATAATAATAATAATAATAATAACATATAACAGTATATTATAACAAGCACTACTTACTTAGGTGATTAGTTCTGTAACTTAATACTTTTGTATTTACCTTTAATACATCTATAATCTCTCATTAATCCATTCTAGGATTAATTGAAACCGGAGCTTTGTACTTTTAAACGCCTTTTAACTATCGCCACGGTGCGAGTGCCAAAAATGTCAAATTCAGATTTCGCTGATAATAATATCAAATTACATTTAGGGAATTTAGCACACGCCCTTATCCAGAGCGACTTACAATTAATACACTTACAATCTAAGCAATTGTGGGTTAAGGGCCTTTCTCAGGAACCCAACAATGTCACAGATGGGATTTGAACCCTGGACCTTCTGGTACATAGTCCAGTCCCTTAACCACTAGGCTACCACAGTCCCAAAATATCAAAATAACACTATACCCTTATACACACACCGTTTATTAATCAGACGCCAGAATATTATTCATGTCCCCGATATGGTGAATTCTATATCTGTGATGAATAGATGTTTTATATATAAAAAACAGGCATCATATTTTAGCAAAAGCATTTTTAAATTACGTAGTCTGGTGGAGTTTAAAAGATGAACTGATGTGGCGTCAATAAAAATCCCAAGGTTTCTTCCTATCATTTTAGGGAGTTTTTCCTTGCCACTGTCGCCCTAGGTTTGCTCAACTTGGGATTGGCCGTTTAAGACAGTGTAATGTTGTAAAGCTGCTTCGAGACAATGCTACGTTGTTAAAAAGCGCTATAGAAATAAAATTGAATTGAATTGAATTGAACAGTTGGTTTTGATTTAAGGGATCAGTCAGAAATATTACGGGACGTTTATACAGCATCAGCAGCTTCGTCTCTTCCATCAGATCTCCTTCAAAAGGTCGTTCGCCGGTGTTAAAAATTCCTGGATCTGTTAAGCCCGGCTTAAACCCGACCGAGCTGCTCATGATCTACAAACTCTGACTTTAACAATTCAGACTTGTACAAGCTTCCCATTAAGAGCTACAAATCAAAGAACCGAAATAAGAACAGGAGCCTGTATTTTGGTTCTAACACCGGGTTCTCACTCTCATTTTCTTCTGTCAGTAGAAAAGTGGTTCTTAATAAACAGCCTGATTTATAAATTATTTACAGAATGGAATTAACCATTATTATAAATAAATGGAAACTTATTTAAAATTGTATTTTATTCTAATTGTGTGTCTGTCTAATAAACAGTATGTGTGTATATATATATATATATATATATGAAGGAAATAATCCCAAAATATTATAAATCAATAATCAAGATCAAAAAGGGATAGAGATGAACTTATAAAGTTTAAAATGTGTTTAAGAATAAAGCTGAATTAAACGGATTAAACGTCCAACATTACAAAAACCTTTGTTCGTCTTTCTCGTTTTCTGTCCATGTTCTTAAACTCACGGGACGCCCTGTACACTCTTCCCTTTAACGTTGCTATTATATAACGATCAGTTCATGCCCTGTTTATATTTAAAAGAGCGCTTTATGATGATGAATCACAATTCTGCTAACTGCCTATTCATCCTACAGCAATTAAGCCCTCGCCCAATGACGCTTCACCACGTTCTACACGTTACCACCTGGAGTCTAAACGTTACGCCGCTGACGCCTGTGTGTCTCTTTGGGACGATGACGTGACGATTAAATAAGGGACAAGCGTTTCTCAAAACTTCTCAAATCTGTAGGTGCAAACAAAGGTAGCGTACGTTACATAGATACCACTGATGTCATAGAAACGAACCGAATCCACATTAGATTCACGTCAACAGGGTGAATTTGCTCAGAATTCTGCGACGGGATAAAGATTTAAGATTTAAGAAGCGACGCCACACGACAGTTGGTGTCGATTTGAGCTTTTGCGCTTTCTGATTGCTGTATTAAACACACAATCTTAACAGAACAGCTCCAAACACACACACACACACGCTTTTCTTACTATCCTTGTGAGGACTTTACACTGACGTAATGATTATTAAAGAGGATTAATGCCAAATATATTTAGGTTTTTAAGGTAAACGTTGCTGTTTTTGAGTAAAAAAAATGCCTGTTTTTATCCTGATTTAGGACCAGATTGAGTGATTTATATATACGAAATTAAAGTCATCTTATGTGTTTTTATTCCTAAAACTGCTCCTGGATAGTCGCTCTATCATGAAATAGCTTTACCGTGAATATAAACATAAATAAAAGTAAAACTAGAATCAAAATAAAGTGCTTTGGTCTGAATTCACAAGCCGGTTTTAAAAAGTAATGATAAAACAGGGGGACAAAAAGGTGGACAATAACCGCAGGACACAGAGACACAAAGACAGGGAGAATTAACGTCTTAGTTAAAGTACTGTATGAAAGTATTTCTTGTTAAAACTTTTTAAAAAGTTTTAATTCCCCCCCCATAAGATTTTAGGATATGTGTTTGTGGCTGGAACAAGTAAACACGTCTTACTTTTTTATTTTTAAATCCATTTTTCTATATTTGATGTGTGTTTTTGTGTGTTTTAGGGTGAGGTGCATTTATACAGTAAATGTGCTTGGTGCAAAAAATAATTATCAGGTCACACTGGTTGGACTGAACTGAAAAAAATTCCATTGAACCACAGAAATGTACAAAACAGCGAATGGAGTGAAATGAAAACAAGAGCATTCAGATTTTGGGATAAGCCAAGTCGTACCTGTGTGAGTGCGTAAGTGGGCCTTCAAATGGGACGACTTAGTGTAGACTTTCTTACAACCTGACAGAGAAAAATACAACAAAAAAAAGTCATTAAATAAAAAAATGTATGCTCATGGCTGGAGAGCTTCGACCTGCTGAAGTGATTTAAATCATGGTTTATAGAGAGGGAGTGGCTTGAGATTTATGGCTGCATTCCACACTGACGATCTTATGCAGGTCTAAAGGGGAATAACAGAATCTGCTAGAACCACATATCATGTATAACTCATCACTAAACATCACCACTGTCCCTTACTGGATATTAACAACTGTTATTGTTTAACAGCAGTCATTAGTGTTAGATATCATAATGCAACAGCCTCCCAAAAAAACACAAACAAGCACACTTACCCCCGCCCCCAGTGTTCTCCAGGGATAGGCACTGGAGCCCCAGCAACCCCGACCACACAAAAGTGGGGTTCAAATAGAAAAAGCTTAGAAAAGTTTGTATTTTTATTGTTGCAGTAGTTGTGACAATACGTAATCTAAACTTTTTTTTTTTTACTATAATTTAGGCATTTTTACATTATTATTATTATTACTTATTAATATTATTTATTATTATTATTGTTTTTAATGGAAATGTTTTCATTTGTAAATGATTTTAACTTTAAAAAGTTTGATTTACCAATAATAATGATAATTATTATTATTATTATAACTATATTTTATTGTATAATAATGGAAATAATGGATACATAAAACATAATATTTTGTTATTGTTTTTACCCTTTTTTGTTAAGTAGAACTTTATTACATGATTACATTATTATATATATAAAATAATAATGATGATAATAATAATAATAATAGTTATATAATTGCAATAGTAGTAATAGTAATAATACCATTTTCTAATAATATACTAATTTTAATGGAATTAGTAATAAAAAAAATACTTATTATGAGAAAATATATTGTTATTTTTAAACTATATTTTTCTTATTATTATTCAAAAATAGATTTTAATATTATATAATTGTTATTATGTTTATATGTTAATATTTTATAATTGGAATAATTATACATACAACATAACATTGAATTATTATTGTAAGAGTTTTTTTCTTTTATTACATTTCTACCTTACAGTATATTATTATTTTTAGTTGTTATTTTAATATTGTGTATATTGTAATATTGTTACTGAATTATTATTTATACTATTTATTTATTCAATTTCTTTAATGTATTTTTGTCGATCGTTACGATTTGACATTAGTATTAAAGTAGATATTATTATTATTTTGTTTTTTTAATTATTATTATTATACCACCATTGGGAGCCAATCCCTTACACAAACACACATTCAAGGACACTTTGGAGATGACAATTGACCTTAAAGACATGCAAACGTTTATAGATAAAAAGCATGGAGAACACGCAAACCCGCATCTCCATGGCATAATAATAATAATAATGATATAATAATAATAATAATAATAATAATTCAGCTTTCCGTTTTGTTAGTTTCTGTTTGTTTTAAAGCTCTTCATGTTTAACGTATTTTTTCATTTTAATTTCAGTGGACCTGAAGGTGGAGGTGTTTGTTTTTCAGCAATAACATGCCATTACGGGCTGCAGTACTCCTTCTATAGCTAAACACTCATTCTTTTTACACTTTATTACCTTTCTTTAAACTTTATTGCACACTGAAATGTATATTTGTGGGGTTTTTTCTTCTAAAGTTCTGTGAGAATTAAACTGTAGGCCTTAGAGTTACAGATCCAGTTCTGCAGCTTTAAATCTTCTCCTCGCTCTCATCTAAAGTGCTTGTTTGACAGCCCTTGGCAGCTCACCTGGGACGTTGCAGTGATGTATCCTCCTCTTGTCCAGGTCTGGATTGTTCCTGCGGTTGTGCCTGGCGGGCACGGCCTGCCTCTGCATTGGCACGAGCGCTCCTGGGCCGAAGCCCTGCCCTTCCAGTTTATACGCGATGCTCGCAGCGTACGAGGGTGGAGACGACAGCTTCTGCAGGAGCGCTTTCCTCCTGTCAGGGCTGCTTGGTTCTGAATTCGGAGGGGACGGGGGGAGGTACGGGGCGTTCGGGTGCTGCTGAACAAAGTGACCGGGGTGAGAAGGTCCGCTATTGCACATGGGCCGTCCCGCCATCTGGGGGGAGGATGAAGTCACGCCGTACGTTGAAGGGGGAGGGCAAACGGCGCCGTGTGCCTGGTGCAGACCAGGAATGACCGGATCTAGGTCTGAATTTAGAAGCTGGACTAAAGGAATGTCCTGGAAGTTGAGCGTTGTGTTTTCCTGCTTGATGAAGGCAGGAGCTCCGGTTCCGGCGGGAGCGCTGTAGTGGTGGGAGTACTGCTGCAGCCCCGGGGACTGGAT
Organism: Parotocinclus spilosoma; assembly: GCA_033117975.1. NCBI lineage: Eukaryota > Metazoa > Chordata > Actinopteri > Siluriformes > Loricariidae > Parotocinclus > Parotocinclus spilosoma. The sequence goes on along the minus strand of JAVSBV010135944.1, from coordinate 10,837 downwards.
CGTACCGGGGCAGCTGGGATATCCGAGCGAATCCAGCGGTTCTGTCTTTACGTGCTGCACCATGGTGGGCCGCGGGGGTCGGCACAGGCCCGGGCGGACGTAAGGCACATTGGGCAGGAAGACGTTCATGTTGATGCTATAAGGAGAGGAGCCTTGGTCCACGGGCAGGAATTTGTTGTGGTTGAACTTCTTCGGCTCCTGAACGGCCTGGAACTGACCCGGCGTAAACTTATCCATCTGAAAGGGAGAACACTTAGTCACACGCGAGTTCACTCACCACAGCGGATTAAATCGGGACGGACCGTCGACTTCACCTATAAGCGAACAATAGGGTGGAGTATAATCACAGAGCCGTACATCGTTTTACACCCATACTTAGGACGTTACATAATGTACTTTTGGAATGACGCCCAATCAGAGAGTACCGCGTACCCATCCGATACCCGTGCCTTTCGACTGTTACGTCAGTTCCTTCTAGGCCAGTGTCTAACACCAAGCCGTACCCGAAGCAAACGAGTAACACAAACGAACTTATAGTGAGAAAAAAAAAGCGTTAAGTATTACAAAAACACATGATAATTAATACTTAACTATCTTAATATATTAATATTCATTGAACCCTTTAATCGATCGATCAACAAACGATCTGTTGCACTATTTTACTAAAACACTGCTCGTCTTCAGTTTTACATTTAACACAACAATCAATCACTACAAAACATTTATTCTCCTCCAGGCTCTCGTTTTCATTATTTAGGTTCCATTTGAGAAAGTCAAAGACAAAAGAAAAAAAGAATAATAATGGGTGAGGATAAAAAAAACAGAAAAAAAACAGGCGTTAGACAGATTTGTAAGAAAATGTCCAACATTTGGAACAGATATATTAAAGTTTAAAGTTTGTTTTGCCCACAGTATTTGTTACAAATCATGTCCACAACCTTTGAAAACACACAAATAAGAGAAGTCTGTGACTGCAAATCAATAGTGTGCATAAATGTTTTGTTTTTCTGTGATAGAACAGACAAATACCAGTCAGATTTTAGAGTAAGATCACTTTTCCGTCCAAAGAATGGACCTCCTCCAATCGCTAGAACGTTTTAGCGACACTATTTTGTTTGATTATTTGGTAAGCCGAACACGTTCACCTTAAAAACTCTTTATCGCTATTTTATTCCGTTTTATTTAGTCATTTTTTAGCTTTTATGTATTTAAACTATTAGTAATTAGACAGCTTAGATTAATTCTTCCATATAACGAGAAGGATGGAACTTCGAGTATTGGTCCTCCAAGTTTCTTTCTTTAAAAAATGTACAGTTTAAAGAGGGTTTTTTTACAGGTTTTTCCTTGCCACTGTCACCCCAGACTTGCTCAGTTGTGGCTGTGGGTTTAAACATTTGTAAAGTTGCTTTAATGTGGAAAAAAGCACTATAAAAACAATTTGATTTGGCTTTAAATCGGATCAGGGTTTTTTTTTAAATGGATAGATTCATCAAAAATAAATCATAGATTATAGAATAGTCACTTTTTTATAGACTTTATAGACATCAGAAAAAACGATAAATGAGACGTTTTTAATATTAAAAGTCATCGCAGCAGAGCAGTGAACAAAAACAAATGAAAGGAGGATTACTAAATATGTTACATGTGGTCATTATACTATTGCTAAAGCAACAACTTTAATGGTGGCCTAAGATTTTTGCCCATTATTTACGTATACAGTATATACAGTATATCATTGTTAAACTTATTTTAACGTATTTTATTTGGGAACAGCTTTGACTAAATCAAACGCTGCCGATGAAATAAAAAACATAGTGACTAAGATTCTGTAGATGGAAAAGGGTGTCAGGGTTTAGGACTTTAAACGTGCACGGGAGTCAGTTTGTCACTTTTGATAGACGGATCAGCTTTCTGTTTTGTTATTATGAGAGACCACGCCTTTCAGAGGCAGTTTTGAACACGTATCAGTTTAAGGGTTTGTACCCATGCTGATGTGATTGAAACAACCAAGCCAAAAAAACAAGCCTAGGGGGACAGCAGGATAAATCTGCCTATACACGATGAGCAGGAAGCCTGAGGACCGAGGCCACCTTGTTTAAAGTGATCATTCTTTATGCTTTTAAGTAACAACAAATCACAACTTCATGGATACGACTGTAAGGCTGAATGCATGTTACATGGTACGGAATGGAATGGGAATCATGATGGTTTAAAGGCAAAGCATCCTGCTTCATTCCTGATTATCCCATTCTGGATTGCAGGGAAAATCTGGAGCCTAATCCAAAATTCACTGGTCCCATTTGCAGGGTTAAGCCAAGATCCTAAACGACCTCAACTTTATGCTGTGAAGCCTCACCAGGGATCTGAACCCAGGCCAGAACCTCATGTCCATCTGCTGCTCTTAACACTGAGCCACTGAGCCTGAGCTGATGTTCCGGCACCACACACTTGGATGTTCTTCCGGCTCGGCGTCGCTCTGATTGTCTTCAACATCGGAGGCAGGTCCCACCAGAGTGCAGGAACTCCCTCCATCAGTTGGACATTAGGAGACGATGTGCCACCAAGGACCTCCCACTAAGGACTCATTTTATAATCTATTTTGCTTTATAATTTAGTTGATTTTCAATTTTTTCTATTACTAATTTAACTTTTATTATTAATTTGGTAGTTATTTATTGACGGGGTTTTGCTGTAATTTAATATTCTTTTGGTGTTTATTTAGTTAGCATCTAGGCCACCCATGGAGGATGGGTCCCCTTTTGAGTCTTGGTCCTCACAAGGTTTAGGGAGTTTTTCCTTGCCACTGTCACCCTAGGCTTGCTTAACTTGGGATTAGCCTTTTAAGGCAGGGTTATATTGTGAAGCTGCTTTGAGACAATGCTCCATTGTAAAAGGCGCTATATAAATCAAATTGAATTGAATTGAATTAAGCGGACGAAAATGAATGAATAATTGTTAGTGCTACATTAGATGTGATATTATTTAATAACCTGACAGAATTTGAACGGTGATGAACGTGACGGATAAGAAAAGGAATGAAGAGTTGGGATGTGATAAAGACTGCATCCTGTGCACTTCCAGGCGAAGAACAAATTTCAGCCCTCATTAACACCTGAAGTGCAAAGAACACAGCCATAAAAAGTTTGTCCTTTTTACTTATAGCAGAATAATCTTTACAGCCCTTTACCGAGTTAGATTTTTCGATTTCTTTAGTTTTATAAGTTTCCCTAATCGTGGAAGATGATTTAAAAACATAGAAATAACATAACAAAAATAACAACAATAATAATAGTTTATTTGCCTAACTGTAGCAGATGGAGACATAACAATTAATGTTTTTAATTGGTCCAAAACATTTTTAATTCCCCATTATTCCCAACTTCATTCTTAAAACATCAGCCATTAAAGCAAATGGATATTAAACGGTGCATACCTCTACCTGTATTGATATGAATATTAAACAATTTAACAGAGCGAAGGCCTGTGGGAGGAGAGGCCAGGATCATCCATCTGTACTGCAAACCACGGCACGCTGACATGTTTCAGAGCTCACCAAAGAGTCCTGCTTAGCAGTGAATGTGGAACAGCAGAACTGTATGACTTTAAAAAATGGAAAAAAGTGGTGTGGTACGATCGTGCTTTCCAAATGGCCATTATTTTTGACCCCTACAGAGTGGGCCTTTTTTGTTGTAGAGCATATCGCCATAAGAGGGGGTAAGTCATAGGTGTGATTATTTCAGAATAGAGCACAGGTCATCAGTCTGCTTGCTGTCTTTAGACCGTACCTACTTATGTTTTTACACCTACATAAAGTAACCGAATTATATTGGATATCAAGGTTTGTGATATTAAAGTAAGTTAAAATGATAAAAAAAATTGTGGACACATTATACTGGCAGTTAAAAAACAATCACATTTCATTTCAAAAGGTTACCGCTTCCAACAAGTCAGTTCATCAACTTTCTAACCTGCTGAGTTCATAGACAATTTGTTTCAAGTTTGCCAGTATTAATTAAAACTGTTTTTCATCCATCCACACGGGGTCACGGTCATCCAGTGCCCACATGGCAGCTCTGTGCCCAAGGGCAGAAACAACTCTATACGGGTCGGCAGTCCATCGTAGGGCACACACACACACACACACACACACACACACACACACACACACAGGACCACTTTAGCAACACCAATTGACCCAACATGCATGTCTTTGGACTGTGGGAGGAAACGGAGTACTAGGAGTAAACTCAGGCAGACACGGGGAGGCCATGCAGACTCCACACAGAAAGGACCCAGGCCGCTTCACCCTGGGATTGAACCCGGGACCTTCTTGCTGTGAGGCAGCGGTGCTACCCACCGAGCCCCTGTGCTGCCCAATATTAGAAAACAACCAAAAATAAACAGGAACTTGTATGCTGTATTACAAAAGTGAATTCAAAATCAGGCAAAACTGGAGCTTCACTGGGATGCAAAGTTCACTCTTCTACAATCGGAAGAAGCTTGATCCGTAATGTATTTTTGGAACTTTTTCAGAAGGGGGAACAGAGCGGAAATTTTAGGATATTCTAAAGCTCACAAAGGTTTGAGTGATGATCAGCGGAGATTTCATGAGATTTTGCTGTATGAAATTGGGCCAGATTGGACGGGTCTGATTGCGTTTTTGCTATTTACGCCATCGTGAAAGCAACAAATGTGTGTCACATACTATACAGGCTATATAAATCAGTGCGAACAGTGGGAATGTAGTCACAGTCACAATCACTACTTTTGCTGCTATTTGCTAAACAATTGCCAACAATTCCGGGGTGCCACTAAAAAGCTGTCATGATCCTATAATGGCCAGATACCAGTAATGGCTGGATTAGCACAGGGTGAACACTTGATGGCTTGCTCCCTTTACTCCCTTCTTTGCTACACGGTTGGTGGTCTCGGGAACGAAGGAGCACTTTCAGTGGTGCCGTTTCAGAGACTGAGAGGCGACTCGTTTTAAGCCCTGCAAATCTCAGACGTTTCTGGCATGTGTCATCTTGTTCAGCATGACCTACCTACCTGTGGTAGCCCAACCTCTAGGCTACCACAGACTATGAACTGGAAGGCTGTGCCAGTGTTGGGCACTTGAGCAAAAACCTTATCCTTCGGTTGTAAGCCGTTGTGGTTAAGGGCCTTTGTTAGATCTGTGTAACAATCGTCTCTTTTAAGACATGCGTTTTTATTATGTTTTCAAACAGGGTGAGGACAGAGACAGACATAATCAGTTCTACTATGAATGTTTGATGGTAATTTGGGCACTTCATTTCAATTCAAATTGATTTCTATAGCGCTTTTTACAACGTAGCATTGTCTTAAAGTAGCTTTACAATCTTATATTATATTAAAGGGCCAATCCCAAATTGAGCAAGCCTACGACAGTGGCAAGGAAAAACTCCCTGTTAGTAATAGGAAGAAACCTTGGGAGGACCAAGACTCAAAAAGGGACCCGACCTCCATGGGTGGCCTAGATGTTAACTAAATAAATGCTTAAAAGTGTATTAAGTTATAGAAAAATTAAGTTAATAACAATTTTAATCAATAACAAATCAATAATAAAATGTAAATTAGTAATAAAATAAATTTTAAAACAAAATAGGTTATAAAATGAGTCCTCAGTGGGAGGTCCTTGTAAGCACATCGTTTCCTAATGTCCAAATGATGGAGGGAGTTCCTGCACTCTGGTAGGACTGGTTTCTGTTAATGAAGTCCAGTAGAGTGATGCTGAGGTGGAGGAACATCTAAGTGTGTGGTGCTGGAACTGGTACCGGAACATCAACTTCAGTTTCCCACTGTCAAATTTCATAGTCCAATTGCAAATTTGCTTGATTATGAACTGACCATTAATTATTTTTTTGGATTTTGATATTAATTTGGCTACTTAATGGCTCTACTGTCAAATTTCATGATACATTTTAAGGAAAGTGCACCTGGTTAAGTGCATGTGGTATAGTGGTATATTAAATAAATAACATTGTGGATACGCAGGTAAGACATATCACTGAGACTGAGCAGTCAGAGGCTAACAGGTATGGCTGACAGAATTACATTCTGTGAAACAGTTTGTTGACCAAAATGGACTTTGACCATAGTCTTTTGTAAATTTAAAGGGTATTTTTAGAAGACACCAAACCACTCGTAAGAGCCAGAGGCCAAAAATTATGAGTACTGAGGTTACGAACAGGGTACACAACACAAGATGCAAGGCTAAAACACAAGGGTAAAATACATGAAAGAGACCAACAGTGAACAGGAGAAAGAGGAGCAACAGGAACAGGAACAGGAACAAACCAACATAAGTGCAATGAGAGTCAAAAAGAAGGTGTGGAAGAAGTAGAGCTTTTTAGGGGAAGCACAACAGGCTGTAATTAAGCAGCAGACTATGGAAGGAGAAAAGGGTCAAACAGGAGCTATGTAGGATGACGTAACGTCCGGGCTGGTCCTAGGGAGCATCATCCTGACCTCAGCCAGAGGCCAAAAATTATGAGTACTAAGTCTAAGAACAGGGTTCCAGACACAGGATGCAAGGCTAAAGCACAAGGGTAAAATACATGAAAGAGACCAACAGTGAACAGGAGAAAGAGGAGCAACAGGAACAGGAACAAACCAACATAAGTGCAATGAGAGTCGAAAAGAAGGTGTGGAAGAAGGAGAGTTTTTTTAGGGGAAGCACAACAGGCTGTAATTAAGCAGCAGGCTCTGGAAGGAGAAAAGGGTCAAATAGGAGCCATGTAGGATGACGTAATGTCCGGGCTGGTCCCAGGGAGCATCATTCTGACCTTAGGCAGTTAGGAGAATGATACGTCTAAGATGTATCCTAACATACTAATGCGTCCTCGTTAAAGGTATTAGCCAGTGGTTATAACTCTACATTTGGTTATGCACCACTTTGGGAACTAAAGGGGTGAAGGGTAGAGAATTTGGCCGACCTTACACAAGTATCTCCTGGGACCCTTTTGTTCTTCTACATGGAAATACAATGGTCGCCTGCCACCTGTCGCTCTGTCGTATGTACACAATCTGTTTTTTTCTCTAGTCGGGGTCAGTGACAACTGTAACTCTCAGTGCAGCATGAACTAAGGCATGTGGGTGTGTGCGCTAGCTCGTCCTCGATCCCTCTTAAATCAGAGGACCAGGAGGAACAAATGGGGTCTCAACAATCTTATGAAAAATCGAAATACTAGCCAACCCAAGCTGATATCAGATCAGTTCTAGGTCATTGTATATACTTTTTGTTATAGGACAAATATTGATCAGTGAATACCTTGGTCAGGGTCCCCAGGCAGGCCATTGACAAACAGACAGACAGTGCTAGGGAACCTTATCGGTCCCCGGTGTTCAATTGCTTGTTAGCTCACGTTTGGACTAGACAGTGTTCAAACTGTTCTGACTTGTGTTGTGTATGTGCCCTTCCTAGTGTAAGTAGTGCCGCTTTGCTTTTCCCTCCACTAACTGTATATTCTCTCTAACCTATATATATATATCAGTTGCAAGTCGCTCTGGATAAGGGTGTCTGCTAAATGCTATAAATGTAAATGTAACGTAATGTTTTATCTGGTTAATCTTCTGTCTTGTACCAAATATTGTTTATCTCTGGCATCTTCTGTCAAGAAAACAAAAACAGACCATTCCCATTGTACCATTATAATGTTATTATATTACTGTGAATTCTATAATTACTGTCAATTTCCATTACTGTGAAAGGGATGCTGTGTAGATGGGTGTTTCTCTGAAAAGAAATTATGTGACTGGACACATAATTAGAGTGTATTGTGTTCTAAATGGGGGCATCACGGTGACTCGGTGGGTAGCACCACTGCCTCACATTAAGAAGGTCCCGGGTTCAATCCCAGGGTGGAGCAGCCTGGGTCCTTTCTGTGTGGAGTCTGCATCTCCTCCCTGTGTCTGCGTGGGTTTACTCCCACAATCCAATGATATACGTGCTAGGTTAATTGGTGTCTCTAAGGTGACCCTTAGTGTGTGTGTGTGTACCCTACGTTGTTTTGGGCCCTTTCTTGGCTCAGAGTTGCTGATTGAGCACCGGCTGGCCCGTGACCCCATGGTGGATTAAACAGAAGATAATAAATGAATGAATTAATAAATGAATTGTGTTCTAAATCTACACAATTCACATTTGTTTTTGTTTTGTGCATTAAAAGTTATAGAGGTTAGTTAATAAAGGTTAAACGACAGACTTCTGATTGAATGTCGCGTCTTGTTGGCTCGGTTATATCCCGTCTTGTCTGTCCTTTGGCAGGGAGATGAAGTTCATCGTCTGTCTGTGCCACGTTATAGAGCAGGCACATACACGAGCTTCAGTCCTGATGAAAATAATTCTTATCACACTTTTTCAGCCTTCACTTCAGACTGTTCATTAGCACGTTCTCCTGTTGTACCGTTGCAGGTCGGTTTGAGAAATGCGACCTTTGGTACTCCAGTAGCTTTTTTCATTTGTGCCTGAATAAATCATATGTTTAGCAGCGAGTAAACCGGACAAGCCATGCTTTGGCTCCATAGAACTTCATTTTGCGTGACTGAAAAACAGGAAAACCCACAATTTAGGTTAAACACATTACATTTACATTTACATTTACATTTACGGCATTTAGCAGACGCCCTTATCCAGAGCGACTTACAACTTATACAATCTCACAATCCAAGCAATTGTGGATTAGGGGCCTTGCTTAAGGGCCCAACTGTGGCAGCTTGGCAGAGGTGGGATTTAAACCCAGGACCTTCTGGTCCAGAGGCCAGTACCTTAACCGCTAGGCTACCACAGTTCATTACACACACAGACTGGTATTAATTCTCTATTACAATCAGTAAAACATTAAATTAAATTTGTTTCTTTCAGTCTTGGTAGTTGCCGGCTACTACACAGACAAATGCAGTACTGTGCAAAAGTCTTAGACCACCATTAGATGTCCTAATTATATTATATATTATGAATTAGTAACTTTGATCCTGTTCCACTTCTGAAAAAGTGCTTTATTGGGATATACCCTTCCTAAACAAGCTTCTGCGGACTGTAGAAGCGTTAGCTTTGCGTCCTGATGCTGCTATTGCTCAATTGTAAGGGGAGGCCACAATAAACACTTGCCGCTTTTCAGATTTTCTCAGTTTTGCAATACTGCGTTTTTTGCATTGTATTCTAATTAAAAAGACTGAGAAATAATTATATACAGCAATGATGTTTCGAATCAAATGGTGACCTTGGACTTTTGCACAGTACTGTATCTGAGGGAGGAAAGTGGGATAAGGGCAGAGCTCCCTAAGATTTGCACAACTCCTCTGGCTTGCTCTTGATGTAGAATCTTGTTGGCCTGTGGCCCTCGTCCTCGGCAAAGTGGTCGTTTAGGTTAATTGGGAAGGATTACACTGAAAAAAAAAACTGCAATAACAAGAATAATGATAATAATAATAAAATAATCCATATTTGCTTGGTGACATTTCTTAAGACTATTTTGCAAGATACTTTTTTTTATTGTTCCCCACCATATACTTAGAGCCATCAACTCGTACAGTGTTTCTCTCCTGCTTCTTAGGAGGGGGAATTGTGGCCTGGAGAGTGTGGTGACTCAACAGATTTTGGGTTGAACCCAGTCTTTCTTTGTCTAAAACTGAAAAGTCTCCACCCAGACTGTAGGTCTTACTAAATACCTCACTCTCTACTACAATCATTTCTCCAGATTGACCTCTGTCTTAGTCTGACTTGATTTGGATGGCAGCATTAACAGTGGTGTGTGTGTGTGTATGTGAAAGGCGGTTGTGTTCTGCTAAACAGTTCATTGGTTCAACTATGCTTCATCTAATGGAGCTGCTAAGCTGTGTAAGGCAGTGGTTATTGAGTTTTACAGTGTTAAAAACAAGTCTTACAGTCTATTGTTGTGTCCCAGACTGGGGATGCTAAGATGTACTGTAACATACAGAATAAGAGCACGATCCCCTCCGTTCAGAAACTGGGCGTTCGGTCAGTGTTCTAACATGCTAACGACCCCAAACACACCTCCAGATCACCGTGCCTTGCTAAAAGAACTGAGGGTAAAGGCCAAGCATGTATCCAAAACTAAACCCTATTGAGCATTTGTGGAGGAGCACAAGGTCTCTAACATCTACCAGCTCTGTGATGTCATCATGCAGGAGTGGAAGAGGATTCCAGTGGTAACATGTGAAGCTCTAGAGAACTCCATGAAGAAGAGAGTTAAAGCAGTGCTGGAAAATAATAGTGAACACATAAAATATTGACACTTTATGCATAATGTGGTCATTTTCACTTAGGGGTGTACTCACTTTTGTTGCCAGCGGTTTTGAAATTAATGGTTGTGTGTTGTTATTTTGAGGACACAGTATATTTACATCATGGGGATGTGTTCTGACAAATGTATTGTAAGTTGTCATAAATTGAGGCGTTTAATATCTACTTATATCATATCATATCATATCATATCATATCATATCATATCATATCATATCATATCATATCGCAGCCGGCTGTAACACTTACATTAAATTCTGTTTTAGTCAATTCAAGTCATATTTATTTATACACAACGAAGCATTATCTCAAAGCAGCTTTACAATATTATATTATTTTAAAAGGCCAATCCCAAATTAAGCAACCCTAGGGCGACAGTGGCAAGGAAAAACTTCCTGAAAGTAGAAGGAAGAAACCTTCCGTAGAAGGAAGACTCAAAAAGGGACCCATTATCCATGGGTGGCCTAGATGTTAATTAAGTAAATACTTAAAAGTATATTAAAGTAATAGTAAAAATTAATAAATAATATCATATAAATCAATAATAATAATATT
>JAVSBV010135933.1:0-16870 GCA_033117975.1 Parotocinclus spilosoma | reverse complement strand
ATTACCAAATCACTCCATCCATCTGCTCCTGGTCCGGCCCTTCTGTCAAATTTTAGAACCCTCTGTGGCCCACGAGTAAAAAAGTTTGCTCTTCTCTTGTCTGATGAAACTAATATTAAACTTTTTGGTCTTAAGTCAAATTGTCAAATCTCGAGGCTTGGTGTTAGCAGCACCATGCCATGGGGTATTATTCAGTGGCTTTTTTTGTAATTAATTATTATATTTATATTGTTATTATTATTATTGCACTTTATTATATTTATTATGAATTGTTTTAATACAATTGATAACATGTGAGTTTTACAGTGTTTGCTAGTTTCCAGCTCTCAATTGGTGAGAACATGATGACATAAATGTAACATTAGGCTTTTAGTAGCATACAGATGATGTTCTTGTTTTATATTTAACAGCTCTCCTTCTGCGACTGAACTGATTAGTGACAAAACATAAATTACATAAATTACTAAAATGACATTATATCTAGCAAAAGCTTGTGAATACACTTGCTCAAAATGACTTTTTCTAAACTGTAATTAGGCACTACCAATTGACACATTTCCTTTAAAAAAAAAAAAAAGTTTGTTTATTATTTGTAGTGTTAATATTTTAAATGCAACAAAAGTTGGGGGAGCATATTATCAGCATTAGTATATAGTTATGTAGTATATAGTTACATAATGCTTAATGTACTCTTCACCATACATTTACGGCATTTAGCAGACGCCCTTATCCAGAGTGACTTACAATCAAAGCAGTTGTGGGTTTAGGGTCTTGCTCAAGGACCCAACTGTGGCAGCTTGGCAGAGGTGGGATTTTAACCCTTCTGGTCCAGAGTCCAGTACCTTAACCACTAGGCAACCACAGTCCTACCATAAACCGCCATAAGTCACAAAATACTGAATATTTTTGGCAAACACTATGGAGACATTTTGGTTTCTCATAAAGAGATAAAGAGACACACCCCCAGACCCTGACACACACACATGCACACAAGTGGACAGAGTGGGAGATGGGACATGATGGGCAATGCATTATGAAAAGCCATTTTACCAACCTACTCAGTACATTTAGGGCAAATGAATAAAGTAGAAAAGACTGTAGGACATCAGTGCGGGTAACACATTCACTGAGAGAAAGAGAGAGAGAGAGAAAGAGAGAGTGTTATGAAATGTTTTCTCCCATGCTGGTTTGTCAGTAATGCAAAAAGGCTTAGTATATCACGGATCCGGTGATGTATTATTCTATTATACAACTTTAGTGCATTGATGTATTAGCTTTACTTTCTGTCTAGTTCACTCTATACTTGTACGTTATCTAAATTTCATTTCCTTTCAAAGGAAGGAACAATAAAAAGCATGGATTAAATGACATTAAGAGAGAGAAAATTAAAGTGAGATAGAGAGTCAGAGAGAGATTACCTGCAAATTTATTTGATGTGGCCATTTTTTCTCACTTGCATTGCACTGGGCCTTAGATTATGGAATAAGCATAAAGTATATATTCATTCATCTCTGTGTGTGTGTGTGTGTGTGTGTGTGTGTGTGTGTGTGTGTGTGTGTGTATTAATGGGTCTTCGCATGAGCAGAGAAAGTTCATTACTGAACCTGTCTCCAACCCCGATGATAAAACCTTTTTAATTACATTTCATGAAACAATATTAAAGATTACTGAGGTGTGCCTAATATTTTCTCACCATGCTATGCATCTTTGCACTGCTGCTGCTGTTGGCAAAGTTAGAAATTATTAGAAATGACGTCTTGTACTATTGTAGTTGAATATGCATGCTACTACCTGAAAGTCTCTTCTGTACAAATCAGACATTTAAAATGTACAAATTAAGTAGATGGTGCATGTATTAAGTGGGGTATAATATATGAAATCAGGATGGTGATATTGCAAAAAAATTTAGCAGATATTAAAGATCAGACAGTATATACTGACATATAAATGTACTGATAACTAAGTGTATGGACTATAAGACTGAATGGTTTGCATATGTGTTTTTTATACAATTGCTCATTTTGCATGGCCAATTAAGGGTTATTTATGAATTAACAAGTGTTTGTTATTGGGTTCTCCAAAAAATTATGTCTGGTGGGACACAATGCATCAGTATATGAGCATATATGTCTCCAGACTTATCAATAAAATCTAGCACAAACACAATTCATTAGTGTAATCACATTTGAACACATGGATGTAATTCAGCAAGAGACCAAGGCTTCTATGTGATTGGATTGGAGGCTTCTATGTGAGTGATGATGAAGAATAAATGTATTTCCATTTTGTATAGCATCATAATTAATATCCAGAATGATAAAGCTTCTCAAAATCCTATTGGTCTGCAACTGTAATCCAAAGCATTAAAGTCTAGTGCTTTATGCTCTGTAACTTATAGCCTATCATGTAGCATGTTATTTTGTAGTAACACAAAACAGACTCACAAGTGAAGTAAAAGACGCTAAATGTCTTTCATCAGGGTCTGCTTATCAATAACTTTATTGTCATTGTCATTTGTTGTCACTTTATAAGCTTACTATTTTTAATTCATTCATTAATTCAATTATTTAGCATAGCTAGAGTGGGGTGCTTAGGTGCCAAATCAAATATGCTAGGACAACACCCCTGTATGAAGACCGACACTGTCTTCCAGGCGGGTCTTGTATAGCAAGAAACCCAACATTGGAACAATGACTGCTACATAGCTCTTACCACCTAGATCAAGGAACTTTACCATTGCAAAGCAAAAAAATACTTAAAAAATTATCTATTAATTTAACTATTATTAAAACTATCGGCATCAGTGGCCATGTAAGCGACCCACAAGGTTATATCCACACACAAGTTCATCTCAACACCAGTTTCATATATACACAAGTCAATGCCAATTTGGAGTAATCAATTAACCTAACACACATGTCTTTGCACTGTGGGAGGAAACCGGAGTACCCGGAGTAAATCCACACAGACACGGGGAGGACATGCAGACTCCACACAGAAAGGACCCAGGTCTCTCCACCCTGGGATTAAATCCGGGACCTTCTTATTGTGAGGCAACAGTGCTACCCACCGAGCAACTGTGCTGCCCACCGAGCCACCATGCTGCCCAAATTAACAACACTTTCTTATTACCACCTAATTAGGTTTGATTGTTAAACGCAAATATCTAATAAGCTAATTACATGGTAGACACTCAATGCACTTAGCTATGTAAACATGGTCAAGACAACCTGCTGAAGTTCAAAACGAACTTTAGAATGGGGAAGTGGCATAGTTGTTGGTGCAAGACGGGCTATTGGGACTATTTAAAAAAATGCAGATCTGCTGGGAATTTCACACACTTTCTGTGTTTTAAAGAGAATGGTCAAAAAATATCTAGTGAGGGCATTTCTCCAGGCAAAAATTCCTTGTTGATCCCAAATATCAGAAGAAAACGGTCGGGCTGATTCAAGCTAATAGACATGAACAGTAAAATAAATAACCACTAATTACAACTGAGGTATGCAGAACAGCATCTCTGAATTTACTACATGTCAAGTCTTGAAGCAGATAGGTTAAAGACCACTTTTGTCACCCAAGAACAGGTAACCGAGGCTAGGATTTGCACAGGCTCACCAAAGTTGTACAATAGCAGATGGGCAAATGTTGCTTAGTCTCATAAGTCTTAAATTCTATGTGTAGACAACATAAAAGCAGCAATCCATCCTGCCTTATATCAACCATTTAGGTGGTGGTGGTCTAAAGGTGTGGTAGGTGTTATTTTGGAACAATTTGGGCCCAATAATAACCAAAACTGAGCATTGTTCAGTTGCCACAGTAAATCTGAGCATTTTTAATGTACTTCCCTTTGTGTCAGTATGAGGCCTCCATAGTCACCATATCTCAATCCAGTAGTGAACCTTTGGCATGTGCTACATGATGCTAGCTGTCAATATAGACCAAAATCTCTGAGAAATATTTTCAACACCTTCTATGGTACAAAGAAATAAGGCAGCTCTGGAGGCAAAAGGGTGTCAAAACCACCCTTGCTAGGTGTAATTAATAAATTCTAGTATCTTTTTCATGACCAGCACAGGAGGTTAAAATTGGATAGTCTTATTTGTTCAGCAAACAATTCACTTTTTTGGCGTTTTTTAAAGAAAAGGACTGTGCATTGCAGTGGTAATGTAGTTATTATTTCATTCATCTGCAGTGTTTTTCTCTCACTTAACCAGCATTCACTGTTTTCATAAAATGGTTTTGCACCCAATTAGACATAGTAATTACAACTTATTACAAGATATTGGTAATATACTGTATTTTCAAATGAGAAATCCCATTGGAAAAATTAGTACTCCTTTGCCAATCATCTGCCTGTGTGCATGTGTTTTGATGCCTTGCCCCAGTGCAAGTAATGACTTCATTAGGCACTGGTAATTAAACACTTAACTTTAAATTAACACTAGACTAATGAAGGCTCTCCCTTAATACTACATCTCACTGGAATTCCTCGTGTTAATTGTCAAGCAATATATCGAGTCAATGAGTACTTTGATTTTTAGATTAATTCAGCAGTTAATTGTGGAAGACTATACAATTAAGTCTTGTTCTGTAATTACTCATCTTTTTATGCTGATAAATGCCTAAGTCTTGAGAGATTTAACAGGGAGTTGGTGTACCTTATTAAAAGCTTAAAGGTTTCTAATAGCAATATAATATTTCTTACCTTTCTTATTAGGATAGCAAAGAGATCTTTTTATGAGAAATGTATTTGTGTGTTAGTATTTGTTCCTTTTTTTCTTTTCAAATTTCTCTGACATGCACTCACACAAACAGCAATAAAGTGCACAAAGCTCGCTTTCCCCTAATACACTGATGCATTTAATCGCAGGGTATTTTGCTGTGCAGGGAAAAGCAATCATTTCTACAATGCGAACCTTGTCCATAGCCTTCCGTTCACATTATTGTTACTTGTTCCCGTGATAAATTACACCCGCTGAGTTTTTGTGCTGCCCTCCTGATGCTTAACATCAGTTTCTTAATCAGTCTCTCTTAAAATGAATCATTGACAGGGCAAGAATGTTGCCACAAGTGCACAGTGAGGAGACTGGTGAAATCAAACAAGGAATGCATTATGTATTATGTTGATTTATCTTCTGATATTATTTAATGAAATGTTTACAGCAATATTATGAATATGTAGAAGCCCCAGCCAGCCAAGATTCTATACATGTGTGCACTGTTTAACATCCATGTTACGTTCTGTGAAACAGGACATTGACCAAAATATCCATTGAACAGACATTTATAAAGTCACATCGTCTTTTTTAAGCTACTGTAATGTAGCAGTACAAGACACAAGTAAACATGCTACCATGTACTGTCATGTACTGTTACGATCCTGTCCAGAGGAACGCTACAAAATTGAAGTGGGTGGTATGGTGCACTGATATTTATTTTTGGTCAGAAGCCGAAAATTTATTGATAGACGGTGTTACATACAATATGGAAGATAAGTCATGGAGTCAACGAGTAAATCAGGTCATAGAGTCATAAGTTAGAGATAATTTATATGGGGGTTTAGACAGTAGATTACTAATTTTAGCCATTTATTTATTCAGCCACATTTATGAACGCCATTTCCAGCTTGTTACAAATAAGTGGCAGAAAGGCATACATACAAGCACATAACCAGTATAGTGAGATTTCAAGTAATTTATGGACTTTTACGTTTGTGAATTCCTAGTGTTAATTGTTTGTTGAGCTGAACAGCTCTTTATGGCCAGAGTGTTAAAACAGTTTTTTTTCCTTTGATAATTTATTGTAACTATTAGAACTTAGTTTAATAAAGCTAAGGCCAGACTTTTTTAAATTGCTTGTTCCTCGGATGTTCCTACTTAATAAATATAATAAAATTAATGTATTTATTTATTTTTCAGCATTTTTCAATTTCAATGTGGAATCAATACAAGAAAAGAGGAAGGAATAAAAATATTTCTTTATTCAAAAATAAAATGTATTTAACTTACAATTAAATTCAAGTGAATCTGGAAAAAAATCTAATGAAATGAAGAAAACGGTTGGCTCTCCACCAGAGGGTGAAGAAAGCCAAAAAAATAATGTATTCAACCATTGCTGCTCCGGTGGATCCGAGAAATACCAAAAAATATATATTTTTTGTATTCTTTAAATATGATCGTCGGTGGATCCGCGAAGTCTGGCCTAATGATCGTCGATCGGCTGGACGTTAGACGGCGCATATTGGGAAGTTTTATATCAATTTTCCAACAATGTTAAATTCTTTAATCTCAAATTATGCATCAAGTATAGCATAAATTATATATTCTTGAGATCACTAGATAAATCCCTAGATTATAATAATTTAAACTTGATGAATAGTTTACAGCAAAACATTATATTGCAAAAAAATGCATTATGTGTCAATCATCAGCTACATACAACTGTGACATGCTGTGTCCTCCGTTGACATTGCTGCATGCCATTGCTTCACCCAAAGTAATTTAGACTTAGGTTAGCCTACACCTCATACATTCAATCTGTTTTCAATCTCTCGGTAAACCTGGCAAACCTCAGAATCAACTCTAATATCCCCCATGCAATTTTTGATGTGCGTGGCTGTCTTTACTGGCTCTGTATAGTGTAAAGGTACAGGCTTCACCTATTCACTTTTCTCATCCCACAATCTTGAAATACCTTATCACCACCAGAGGGCGATGTTGTACTCGACTTTTCTCAAAATCCCCTTAAAAACCCTTCTACAATCAAAGTATTACTGTCACAATCAATTGTTTTTCACTACGACAGACAGAAAACAAGTAAAAAAAAACGTCACCAGAATGTGGTGCTGCCTTGTATGACAATCAAGAGTGTGTCTAGACCGCCTATCAGTCTTTTGTTCACATCAGATCACAAAGCTTTTCTACAATCTTAGGTGGCAGACAAGAAGAGGATAGAGACAGCAGATAATTAAAACAACCCAAGACCTTAGAAATAGAAAGAACTACAAAGAACATAGAAAGGATAGCAGCACCATTTGAAGTCAAATCTAATGATTATCTATAGACAATATCGTCAACATCAGACAAAGCTCCAATGCTGGGTAATGAAGTGTAAATAACTTCTCTGCCGAGGCAGAGCAGCAAAAATATGCTAAAAATTAAGTAACATTCTAAGGTACAAGTTAGCAGGGATGGTAATTACAATAAAAATTAAAACAGGGACTATTTATTTGGCTGTACCACAAGTAGTGACTGTTCCTACAAAGTCTAAACGTTTTGAAGAACTGTATCAAGAAGAACTGTAGAACTGTATCATATGATTTCCAACAAAGTACTCACCCAAGCCCCAGTACTCGCTAAAATTAGAGTACAATTCCGGGTACACTTACGTCACCTCCGTATCCACTCGCGTCCTTCACACACTGCCATTTGGGACACATCCCTTACCTCATGCATTCACATCACTCGTTCAGGTCACCCGTTTATATTCATTCATCAGCACTCATCTTTCACGTCACTATTTATCTCACATGCACAGTAAAGTCTTTTGTTTATTTCATGCTTCTATGCATGTCATACGACTGTTCGCTCCTTCTTGTTTTGTTCTCCTCCCGCTGCCCATAGCATTCGCTTTCACTCGTCCTGCGCATCAATACTCACCACTCTCTTTTACCACTTATCTGGATACAGCTTCATTGTGGTAACATTTACAATAAACCTGCATTACGGTTCCCCAAGAGTATAGCAAGCTCTTTTCCAGTTCTGAGCTCCACAGTGTCAGCCCCAGAGCACAAAGGATAAATTTTTATTGTCCATTCATCCCCTCCTTCAGTGCCATCTCTATGCCCCTCACAGACCTCCTACAGGGAGGCACCCAGAAGCCGAGCAGGCCTTCCGGCACCACAAGGAGGTTTTCACACAGGCTTCAGTCCTCAGGAACCCCAATCCAGAGCTGCCCTTCGTCCTGGAGGTTGGCACGTCTAACACCGTTCTTGGGGCCGTGCTACCACAGCATCAGAAGCCCAGGAACTGCTGACCATCTAAAACTTTAGGTATCTAAAGGCTGCCAAATGGGTTAATGCTTGTCAGAAAAGTTGTGGCCTCTTGCTCCATCTGTGCATGTAACAGTCATGAATACACCACCAATTTTTGAGACGCATTATTAATAATGATCCGCGTGATTTTGTCCCAACCAAAGCTGGTGTTGCCCACCCCAGGAGACGAGGACCCAGGGCCAAATACATCATTAAATCTGGGGTTTGAAGTGGGTATGGAAAGTATTCATACCGCTTTAAATCACTTTGTTTCATTGCAGCCATTTGCTAAAATAAAAAAAAAAAGTTAATTTTATTTCTCATTATTGTACACTCAGCATCCCATCTTGACAGAAAAAAAACAGACATGTAGACAGTTTTTGCTAATTTATTAAAAAAGAAAAACTGAAATATCACATGGCCATAACTATTCAGACTCTTTGCACAGTATTTAGTAGAAGCACCATTTTGAGCTAGTACAGCCATGAGTCTTCTTTGGTATAATGCAACAAGTTTTTCCCACCTTGATTTGGGAATTCTCTGCCATTCTTCCTTGCAGATCCTCTCCAGTTCCATCAGGTTGGATGGTGGTTATAGTATAATTTTTATTAACAAAGCATTTCTTTAGTATTTAATCGATTGATCAGTATTAACACATTGACTTAATTGCTTAAGCTAATCGCCAGCGTTGGTTCTCAGTTTTCCGCCTTGAGTTTTCCTGGCTTTCCTAAGCCTTCATACCAAGTGCTCGCTTTCTGTCGCTCTCTCCCTTTCTCTCTCTCTTTCTCTCTCTCCCTCTCTCTCTGGATTCCCTAAGCATTTACATCCAACTACATCCCTTTTGAACTGAATCGCTGTGTTACCACCAGCGATTCGTGACAGTAGAGTTCCAAGATTGGGCAACACACAGGAGGTCACCAGGAACCTTGGCCTTGGCACACATGCAGAGGGCCAACTCCTGAAGCAGCAGTGATCCCAGCCCCCAAATCTGTTCCCACTCCTGACATAGAGCCCGTTCCCGTACCTGAAGCCATGGTCGTTCCAGCCCTTGAGGTTTGTCGACTCGCCAGGACCCAAGACAGAACCAGCTCGGACTTCACGAGATGGTCGTCCCAGACCCTGATGCTGGACCTGCTACAGAACCTAAGACTGTTGCTGTACCTAATGGTGTGTCCATTGCTATACCTAATGCTGTGGCTGCGGTAGTTCTGGCCTCCTTTGCTTTTCCAGACCATATAGCTGGACTGGAAAGTGTACAAGGGCATGTTTTTTTTTGTTTCTGTCATTATGATTGCTGTTCCCCATTTCTCTTTTTGCTTTTCTTCATGTTTGCTCTATCTTTCCCATATCTTTTTTCCTCTCCCTTCCTTTTTTTTGAGGGGGGGGGTGAGGGGGGTCTCTGTTTCCTCCTGGTTCTTCGGAGCCGCTCCTCTATGGCGGTAATGTAGGCAATGGCTATGTCAGGTCGAGAGTGCCCTTGGGCATCTCGCCTGGCTGCCTCCTCCTCCTTCTCTGCAGGTAGTGCTGTCAGCACCAGCTTGTCCGCCCTGACAGGTGGCACTGGTTAAGCTCACTCCCTCTGGATTTTCCCCATCTATTTAAACTGAGCCCAGGATTCTACCTGGGCCGGTTCTCGGCTTTCCGCCTTGAGACTCCTGCTCCTAACTCTTTTTCGCTTTCCTTGCTTTCCTCAGCATTCTTTTTACACCGATCCGAGCGCTCTCTCTCTCTCTCTCTTTTTCTGACTCTCTGGATTCCATAAGCCTTTTCTCTCTCCTTGCATTCCCTCTTAGCTATAGGAGTTAGCCTATTTTGTTGTTTGTGACATTTTTCACTGTAAATAAACCAGCTTGAATTTACGTCCAATAACGCCCCTTTTTCTTCGCTGTGTTACCCCAACGATTCGCGACACTAGTAACCTCTCACCAGACCTACAACGTGGCCCTTTAATAAGATACATAGCCTTAAGGAAGCAGAAGATTTGTCCACAAGCATAATGTAATGACAAATAATAATTTTGACTCTTGGTAGATTCTCAGACATGAAAATTAAATATATTAATGTTTTAGTTAATATGTGCTTGATTGTTAACTTTTGCTTGTGCAAAGGAAAGGAGAATGCCATTTGGGACCTCTGAAAGACATAACTACATGTCAGAAAGACAGCCAAAACCTTGCAGGACCAAAATATTACAGTGTAAATCATTAAAGACTAAATTGTTTTTAACAAAAGCAGAGCTAGGAGACACTTATCACCTACTAGCTGTGGATGTTTTCCGGAATGAAATGGAACATAGGAAATCAGCAGATCAGAGATGATGGACTGCTTGTCCTACCCCACATACAACAACAAGTTTGTTAACCCTACACATAGGGTGCCACAAGTAATGTGTGCACGACACCTGCTGTTAGTTGGATAAAACGATCCCCTGAAGGCTGCCCTTAGATAAAATATCTACCCTTTATAAATAATAAATAGCCAACTAAATGGTCATTTCTCCTTAGAACTTGGACTTGGTCTGGATTCTGGAGGGAATAGATTCTGTCAGGCTTAGAAACCCCATGACATCCTAACGAGTCACATGGTAGAAGGGAGGAAAAATGGCTAATTGGGCACAATTTGAACAATTTATTTAAGGGGTGTACTTACTTTTGCTGCCAGCAGTTTTGACATTAATGGCTGTGTGTTGAGCTATTTTAAGGGCACAGCAAATGTACACTGTTACGCAAGCTGTACACTGAGTATTTTACATCGTAGTGTAAAAAGTGTCATATCTTCAGTGTTTAACTATAGTTTAATCTTCTTTTTAGCCATTGTTGGTCAATGCTCTTAAAATGACAAATATTGGGAAAAGTGAGTATTTCACATTGGGTACAATTATGCCATAAATAATTAAATATGTACATATACACATATATACATTTCATTTTAAAGTATTCTTTTTTGTGAGCAGTACATATGAAAATAATTACATTAATTACATTTATAATACATTATTATGATGTTTACTTTATATTAACTGGCCTTAATTGCATAATTGTAAATATATTAATGTAATCATCTGGCTTTTCTGGTGTCATCTGGTGTTTGCCAAGTGCATTAATGTTACCATACTGTATACTGACATAGGTTGATATACGTTTGGTCCATAAACACTTTTTCCCTGTTGCTGCTCATCCAGCGTGTTAAATAAGACTCCCTCTGGCCTGTTATGGGAAAATATCTCTGCTCGCTTTAAGAATTTTGAAGTTTGATTATTTTTAACTGTCAGACTCACATCTTGACACCAATGTCAAGAGAGCAATTGCCATATCTTATCTTGTGTGTGATGTTTGTACATTTCCTTGAACAAAGAGTTCATGTTGATTAAATCGAAATGCTTCTAGGTGATTTGCGCTCAAATGATTATTTTTAACAGATGCATCTTATATAGGATACAGCAAATAGTATTTTTTAGTAATTAGTATTACAGCTGAAATGTTGCAAGCAAGCACAAGATACTGAGCTCTAATTCTGAGGTTTTGCATTACACAGTTGAATGTTTCTTTATTGTTTTGTGTTTGTTTATGCATTTATTTAGTTTACCTAAAAGCTGCCACAGCAAGAGCAAGTTTACATTTGCATATTCAGGAGACACATATCCAATGTGACTAAAAATATATATTTTAAGTATAAAATTACCCAAGAACAAAGCTGGACACTTAATGCTTATGTCATAGACCTTCTAGATACTGAACCAGAACTACACTCACTGATTTTGCACCAGATATCTATCTGAGTAAAGGAAGCACAGTCAGCACTTTAAAAGGATTCCTAACACAGGAAATTAACCAACAAGGGAAAAAACCCCTCTGTTGTTTTAGCTGCGCTTCCCTCAGGAGTTGAAGTACGTGAAGTCTTGTCATATCGGAATGGAGGAGATGTTTTGCTAGCTGCCTACTAGCTAAAGTGAATTTTAAAGGTCTCAATCTGATTAGCAACTGATGTGCCAAATACTACAGCATAAACTATAAAATGTTGGAATGATATCAATTATTGTATTAATAAAGACACAAAAAACCTTTAAAGAATGAAAAACATATTTTATTCTAGAGCCTAAATACAGCTAGATTCACTAATAACTGTGTCCCTTGACATGAGCAAATGTCAATACATTATCCCTTCTGTAGGTCTATAGGTCATATTATTTATTCATTCTTATCTGCTTAATCCTAGTCAGGGTCGCGAGAAAGGCCGGCCATTCCAATGCCAATCCATTGTAGGGCACACACCCACGAGCACACTCTCACACAAAGGGCATGTTGCAAGCACCAATTGTTTCTAATTGCACGGCTTTGAAATCTGGGGGGAAACCGAATTACCTAGAGAAAACTGACATAGACACATGAAGGAGTCCAAGGTCAGGTTTAAACAGGGGATTTCTGAGCTTTGAGGAGAAAAAAACTAAAAACTGCTAAAACCTCCATCACAATGCCCAGACTGTCTGTTTTTATAGCTACACTTGTGTAAATGAAAAGGCTGTGCCTGATCACCAATTAGACTTGTAAAAATGAGATTGCCCAATATACAGACTGCATGGTGTACATCAGAGGAAAAGAAAGACCAGTGCAGTACATGTACAAATCAGAAAATCAACAATTATTCGTATGTTGTATTAAGCACTGACTGCCCATACAACCAGTATTAACACTGAATAATTAGACTGTTTAGGGCCATTAATCCACCATCAGTACACCACGGTACATCAGTCAAAATACTTAAAGATACAACAAGAGATGTTGCACACCAGAAAGATCTTTGTGAGCCCCAGTGATGCCAAGGATTTTCCCAATTCAATATGCACACCTCTTTGAAGTCTTACATTCCTGCTTTGTTGAACAGAAGTGTTGAATGAAGACATATGGAATGCATTCAGTTTTAAAAACCTCAGCATGTGGTTTATATTTCTGCCATTCAAATGGCATTACAGTAGCTGAGCAGATGTAAGACGTACATTCCCCCAGAACTGTACTGTTTGGTGTCGCTTTGCTCTCAAAACAACCACAGTTCTTAATGGGGAGGATTCCATAAGGAAACAGTATTTTGAGAATCTGCTCCATGTTCAAATCACACAATTACAAATTTTTCAGGTGTATATGCATGCTGCAAATCATCCACTCTACCACATCGTGTGGTTGTATTGGATACTTAAATGGGGAAATTGTGACCGTGAAAGTAAGCACATAATCTGAAAATTATTCTAATAGGCTGGGGCATTGAAGCGAATAGTGAGTTCATTTACATGCACTTAATAACAATAATATCCTATCAAGTGGTCATGTTTACAGCATACTCTAATCTAGAAATCAGATTAAGAAATCCAGTAAATAGAGTTGTCCCTTTTCTCAGTAATTGTATCTCTTAAAACATATCTTCCCATATTGGGTTTCCCAGTCTGTGAGTGAGAGAAATACAGTTGCCAGATAAGCTAATTCTAAGAAAGGTAATTCTACCTTTGGGATTCATTCATAAAACTGGGTGATTTTTTAACTTGTGGTATTTGCCAACCCTGAAATTAAATGCAGCACCTGCTAAAACAAAATGTACTGTAGAATGAAAGTAGAAGTATGAAATAATTTATAGTCAGTTCATAGTCCACCAAGTTTACAAGTGTACTATGTAATTTGACAGTAGAACCATGAAGTGGCCAAATTACCATGAAACATTAATTTTAAAACCGTGAACTTTACTGTTTACTGTTTACATTAAAACTGACAAGCAAATTACAGATTTACCTTGAAATTTCACAGTACCTTTATCCTGGGTGAGAAAATTATATGTAATTAATCAAATAAAAGTTAGATCACATTCTTCTGTGAGATTATTTGCTGGTTGTAAAGTAGAAATCTGATTATTACCTGAACCATCCCAGAGGTTTACCATTATCTGATTACATATGTGCATCTATATATATTTTATCAGATTAATGAGGGAATCCATTTTTCTGCTGTTATTTTATAATTTTTCACTGCAGGTAAAACAATCATTAATCGTATTAGAAAGAAGTGTTCTCAAAAAACATTTCTACATTACAACACCACCAACCCAGGCTGCTGACATGGCATGCTGGATTAATGGATTCAAGCTGTCACCACCAAATTCCCTCACCATCTGTGTGCCTCTCAAGAAATTAAAATTCATCAGACAAGGATACATTTTCTAGTCTTAAACTTTCTACTTCTGATGACACTTTGTTGAACCTAACGTGGTTTATACAGTTATAGCCCAGCCACCTCAGGGTTCCATATGGTGTGCATTATGAAATGTTTTTCTGCTTACCACAGTTGAACTTTCAAACTAACTGTGCCATTCTCTATTGATCTCCTATCAGCAAGGCATTTTCTTCCACATACATGCAGTTTACTTGATTATTTTTTTTCTTTATTGCACCATTCTGCCCATTGCAGATTGCCCATCTGCCACCAACAATCTTGCTGACTCAAAATATAATTATATGCAAATCATTTTCAACCCATATATAAATAGAATACACTACAAAAACAATATATTTAATGTTTAAACGGATAAACTTTATTGTTTTTTGACAATATTCACTAATTTTGAATTTCAGTATTAATGGTGCCTTCACATATGTGCAAGTTACCCATGCCATGGGCACTAACACACACGCATACCATCAGAGATGCTGGCTTTTTAACTTTGCGCTAAAAACAAGCCGGACTGTTTTTAATAATACACAGAAAGAACCCTGTGAGCAAACTAAATATCTTCTCAGTGTGGGGTGACAGTGCTATCCATTGAGACACCATGCTACCTGGTTTAAATATTTAGTGTTCCCTAGAGCCCCCTGCAGACCACGATAGATATAGTATAGTATATTCAAATACTCAGCTCAGATCAAAGCCAGCATTAAAATATGTTGTCTGTAAAATGAAATGTACATCATAAGATTTTCATGAAAGTCATGAAAGTTGATAAGAAGAACCCTGTTAAACAAAGATGCCAAAATATTATATATAATCATTTAATTATTGTAAAAAATGGGCACCCTGTTGAATAAAAAAGCAGGGCTCTATCAATATTTTATCTTCACAATACATTTGTAGAGGTGTATCATGACTTGAACAAAGGAGTTTTTTTAGGATCTCGAAAAAGAGCTATTGAACTTCATCAGGCTGGAAAAGTTTACGTTGCCACTTCTAAAGAGTTTAAACACCACCAAACCACAGTCAGACAGTCTGACTGTGTACAAATGGAAAAACAAAGAGTACTACAAAGATCACTCTAAAAACAAAGCATGTTATTATCTACAAAATCACAAAGGACTGCTTGGTAACTTCTAAGCAACTAAAGGTCACTCTTACAACTCCAATGAAAGTAGGGGGTTCCTCCTGGGTAAGTTGAGGAATGCTCAGAAAATATCTGTTTGGAACATTCCACAGATGGACATGTTAATTGTAAACAGTGTGATAATTGGGTATAAAGGGAGCATCCCAAAAAGGCTTAGTTGTTCACAAGCAAGGATGGGGTGAGGTTCACCACTTCAGAAAACCATTGTCAGTGAATGTAGTTTGTCACTCCGTCTACAGGTTAAGGTTAAATCTCTACCATTAAAAGAAGACACCATATTTCAACACCCAGAAATGCTCCAGGTTTCTCTGGGACCAAGCTCATCTAAGATGGACTGACACAAAGTGAAAAAGTGTCCTGCAGTCACTTCAACATTTCAATTGTTTTTGGAAATCATGGACATCGTGTCCTCCGGGCCAAAGAGGAAAATGACTGTCCGGTTTGTTATCAGTGCAAAGTACAAAAGCCAGCTTCTCTGAAAGTATGGGGGTGTGTTAGTGCACATGGCATGGGTACCTTGCACATCTGTCAAGGCACCATTAATGCTGAAAGGAAAATACAGGTTTTGGAGCAACATATGTTTCCATTCAAGCAACATCTTGTTTAGGGACATCGCTGTTTATCTCAGCGAGACAATGCCAAGACACATTCTGCACATGTTACAACAGCATGGCTTCATAGTAAAAGTGTGCGGGTACTAGACTGGCCTGGCTGCAGTCCATACCTGTCTCCCATTAAGCAACAAGAATGGGAAATAATTTCACCTACAAAGCTTCAACAATTAGTGTCCTCAGTTTCCAAACATTTATTAATTGTTGTTGAAAGGTGATGTAACACAGTGGTAAACATTCCAAACATCTCATAATATTCAATTTAACATGGGTGGAAAAGAATTTGCAAATCATTATATTCTGTTTTATTTATGTTTTACACAATGTCCGAGCTTTACTGGAATTGAGTTTGTACATTGGGTAATGTTAATGTTCATATGTAGACCATCAGCCGAACACTGAACACCAATGGTGTGCTTGACAGGACTGAAAGGAGAAAGGTATTGCTCTCCACAATATTGCTGCCTCTCACATTCATTGCACATGTAAAATCCCAAATGCTAGGGGAAAATATTTTTTGACAGATAAGACCATAATATAACTTTTTTTGTTTAAATGAGAAGTTATTTAATGAAAATGAGGGTCATACAGCAAGACTGCGACCATAAGCATATAAGTCATTCTAACAGAAAATGCTAAAAGAAGGCTAAAGTTAATGTTTTGGCTACTAAACTGAACTAACATATAATTAAATGTTATATCAGTTAAAGCTAAATCCATCAACATCCCAGACACTAAACTGTATTATACAGAGGACTGATCAACTGTTACCAGAATGTTATTTTATTATTATTTTATTAATTTTTTTATTTTGAGCAGAGAATATATAATACAACGGTACAGACAAATAATAATATTACAAATGTAAATTAACGAC
>JAVSBV010135903.1:0-16873 GCA_033117975.1 Parotocinclus spilosoma | reverse complement strand
GGCAGCTGTTCGAGATCTGGTCATAATGAGGCAGCGGATAAAGCGTCATCCCCACCGATGGCTCTGTAAGGGCGATCAGCGCGGACGACTACAAGCTCCGGGAGCGGGTAGGACCCTAACAATAATACCATGTTTTCTTTCTGAATTTCAGACATTACCGGTGTAACCTGGTATCTCCCTCTTTAACTGCCCATCAGTTGCTGTTTCTCTCCTCCTGGTCTCAGTCTCCATTCGTATCCCTGAGCTCAGCACCAGTTTCTGTGAGTGGGGGATCTCAGGGGAGGTAAGGAGTTTAGCTGTGAGCTGACCGTATGTCCTGCCCATGTGATATTTTAGCTGTGGGCTGTAACCTGTATACCTGCCATATAATGACAACCATATTAGTATAACTGGAATACTCTGTTATAACCTGGCTACTATAATTATTAGTAGTAATAATAGCACTAGTAACAGCAGTAGTAGCAATTATTAATAGTAATAATAATAATTGCTGTAGTATGAATTAGCTGTAGTAGAAACAATACTATTAATACTAGCAGTTGTTGAAGCATTAATAAGAAAGAACATGATATAATGTGCCCATAAAGGGATGCACATTCTGAGCAACAATACTCACGTAGGCTCGAAGGGACTCAGTGTGCCAAGAACCCCCCCCCCCCCCCATTACACCCCCCAACAACCATTACACCCCCAACATCCTAAATCATTAGGGCACATCAGAATGGATCCAGAGTAGTGAGAACAGCGCAGAGGATCAGGAATTTCACTGTCAGATCTTGACAGCAACATTGCTGAAGATCCCACCAACCCAGGATACCATCTTTTTGTTCCTTTACCTTCAGGATGGAGATACAGGACAATAAAAACTCCGACTAGCAGGTTGAGGAACAGTTTTTTGTTTTTTTTCCAGAGTTGTATCATCCATTTTTCCCCCTGCATAACCACACCCATAAGAATTTATTCAGCATATATTGCACTACTTAGTATCTTTTGCCCCACCAATCTTCAATCGCTGCTCTTATTATTTTTATTATCACATTAAACTGCTGCTACTTTTAACATATTAATACAGTATACATTATATTACACTATACTATATAATTATTATAATGGTACTATAATTTGAACAGGTACTGTACTGTTGCACAATACACTTGTACTGTTTTTTATACTACATGCTATATTATATTACCTTTATGCGCCCTTAAACTTGAATGTTTATGTAATTATGTTGTCTTGCACTGTTGCAATGACAATAAAGCTTTCTCTCTTCTTCTCTTCATGTTTTGAAGTTATTTATGCCAAATTCGAACACGACCATCCGAATATTGCTGGATTTCCTAATCTTCTGTAGTTTAATTTTGGCGAGCCTTAAGTTTAGCTGACAGGAGGGGCACCCGGTGTGATTTTCTGCTGCTGAAGCCCACCTTCCTCAAGGTTTGATGTGTTGTTTGTTCAGAGATCCTCTTCTGCATGCCTTGGTTGTAACAGAGTGGTGTTTTTTTGCACCCAGAGAAATGCCATCACTGCATTTTTTTTCTTGTTTCTTGTTTAGACAGTTCTCTGTAAACCCTGGAGGCGGCGCTGTGTGTGTGAAAATCCTACGAGATCAGCAGTTTCTGAAATCCTCAGACCAGCCCGTCTAGCATCACCAACCATGTCACCCTAAAAGTCATTTATGTCACTTTTCTTCCCCATTCTGATGCTCGATGCTTTGATTCGGTAGCTCGTCTCGATCACCTCTACATGTACGTCTACGTCGAAATGCACTGAGCTCCACTCCTGCCCTGTGATTGGCTGATTAGATATTAATCATCTATTTTCATGATTACAGCGCGCGAGAACAAGAGCTACAAAAACCACATACTGACCCCGGGATGTAATGCGGCTCCGGTGTCACGAGCAGTTTGCTAAACTTCGGAGGGAACTTCTCCATGGCTGCACGCGGACTAAAAGGGATCAGAGGGGCGTTTGACCTCCTGTAGTGCGTGCGTGTGTCTTTCTAGCTGCGCGTGAGTATGTTTGGCTAAACCAGTTGCTATAGCCTACGCGTCAAGGTGAGGATCAAACAAGGTGTCTCTCACTCTGACGTCACACTGCTGTCTTTATTCCATCTCTTTCATGGCGCTGCAGCAAAGCGATAATCGGTCTAAACTGTAATAGTATATGGCAACTGTGTTCTAATCTAATCTAATCTAATTTATCATTAACATTGGTTTCAAAGAATAAGAAACGTAAATGCTATACAGGACAATATTTATTCTGTTATCATTTTATTAGGAACACCTTGTTTCTGCACTCAGTGCCCAAATTCCACATCATATACCACATAGAAGAATTTATTCACATTCGGGACAGACACAGAACCTTTTATTTTTATTAGTGCCTCCGAACTTTATAACTTTAACCCACTTTATACCTGCTATCCATTTAAACTTAAATGTACCCTATTTGTTTCCAGTACACCTAAGCTTGTATTCTTTATATACAAACTATATATAAAACTCACACATTCAGTAGTTGTCACATGAAATACTGTACTTTGCAACAAACAAAAACAAAACCCGACCTACATGCATTGCGTAAGAAGCAAGCGGGACATTATAAAGCGCATTTGCAAATGTAGTTTATCCCTTGTCCTTGTGACATTGTGGTGGTTCTGGCGACACCTAGCGACCGAAAAGGTAGCTTGCAACGGTCATGTTTCACTGTGATGTAATGTTTGCTGATGGATCTTTTATCTGTTCTGACACATTGCAGATTTAGATTTAGATTAGCAGTCTGGTTGCACCATTGAAATCATCCAGCATGCTTGGATGAAAAGAAGGTATTTGTTCTTTCTTCGTATCAGCGTTGGAAAATCAGAAATGCAGCTGGAATGTGTGGCATTGGAAATAAGCTGGAGTTTAAGTCTGCTCAGGGGTCAAGTGTGTTTAGGCTAAACATTTAGAGCAGATGCTTATTTAAGGCTGGTTTAAAAATAGGAAAAAGAAGCATCGAAGGGACTACAATGTCAAGAGCGCTGTCTCAACCGGACATGTTGGAGTTGCACGATCATTCTCTTTATTTATTTTTTACCTAGATGAAGACTTATTGCGAATCTAGCCATCGTTACACAATTTCTCATAACCTTTACAGCATTCTCCTTTTTTCTGGTTTTTAATTACAGGTAGGCTAAATAGGTTTAATCTTTGACCTCATTACAGTCTGTGAAACCAGTCATTAACCAAAATGGATGTTGGCCTGACATTTTCATAGTCACAACATCATTTTATGCTACCGTAGAGCAAATATAAAGGGTATTACTACAAGAAAACATGGAAACGGCATCTAAATGTGTTCAAGAGACCTCTAGAAACACAAGTGTAATGCTACCATCAAATTCTTGGAAATTCCCAGCATGCACTAATGTCCTGTACTGTAGCTGTTTAGACGCAGAGTTAAAACGCAGATTTTCATTTACTTGCATAAGCTGTTATAACTTTTACTACCTCAATTATTAAAGTGAGCTGGCATTGATCAGATGGGTGCTTACCTGTTTACTAGGGGTGAAACACTACACAAATTTCACAATACGATACCTATTGCTGTTTTTGATCCATGATACAATACATTTTCGATACAACATGGAGAAAGAAAATGATTTTAATTTCTATTTAATTGTTTTTATGTAGAGGTCACAGAGGCATACACAAACTCCATTTTTGGAAAGGATGACTTGTACTAGAAGTTTTCATAAAAATAAGTGTGAGATGGAATTTTATAACAAGGCTCAATAACCAGCAAATAGCAGAATCCAGGATCGTCTACAACAGAGTAGGGCTGCAAATCCAAAGCTATAATCTTCCCTGTGGCGCGAGTAATTTGCTTTGCCCGTTCACTATGGGCAATTAGTGGCTTCTTAAATGCTGTCGGGAGAAGAAGCTGCTGTGACTCGTGTTTTCTCTTTGCTCTGGTAAGGGACACGTTTGGACAGTGTCTCCGCAAATGAGTTATGCATGTTGGAAGTATTAGCACCGATGTTTGATACACGTGTTGAGCAAAGTTTAAACACAGTTACCATTTTGTCCACCATTCTTTGCCCGTCATTGTTGTAACTGACTGGGAAACCAAAATATTCCCACACAAGAGATGAATGCGAGGGTGATTTTGGTTGTTCCAGCTCAGTCTTGCTCTCTCCGCTAGCCATTTTACAGTCAGCTAATCGTCCAGCAGGCTAACCAAAACAATAGAATGACGTTTTCCCCCAGTAGCTTGAA
This sequence comes from Parotocinclus spilosoma, assembly GCA_033117975.1. NCBI lineage: Eukaryota > Metazoa > Chordata > Actinopteri > Siluriformes > Loricariidae > Parotocinclus > Parotocinclus spilosoma. The sequence continues at coordinate 12,614 of JAVSBV010135903.1, read as the reverse complement.
ACATTGCTCGGGTGTCATAGTAACACACCTGTTATACACCGTGTTAGTAGATGTCGTATGAAACTACAGTACGTCTCAGAACTCTCTCCTGCTCTGCTGATGGCTACAACTCTGTAGGGTTAAGAAACGGCGCAGCAAATAATTAAGAACAAATCTTAATGTACTCGATTCACAGCTCGTATCGTATCGAATCGAAACCCCCGTATCTAAAAAAATGAATATTACTATGTGTATCGTGACACCCCTACTGTTTGTGGACACTCAACAAATTATGCAAAATAACGTGGCTATTACTATGGAGTGACCCCAGCTGTGCTTCTACAAAAGCCTTTGTTCTTCTAAAAGGGATGATGGAGATCAGGTCAAGGTGCTGGGTAAGCTAGCCAAGTTCTGAATCAAAGTTGGCAAACCAGTTCTCTCTGGGCTTTGTTTAAGGACAGCAAGGTAGAAAGGTGAAGACATTTTCTAAATATGTCAAACTGAGAGTCACTACTGTCTATGTTTGGTTGATGCTTAGAAGAGGTGTCCCCAAAATTTGGTTCAACATTTGTTCAAACATTTGAGTCATGGGACCTTCTATTGAAATATAGAAGGAAATGCTTCGCAATTGCTTTTCCGTTAATGTTTTATAAATGACAAAAATCCCCTAAAGGAAGTATTTGAAGCAAAATGAAAATTGGCACGAGTGTTGATGTTTAGTTGAGGCATGTTAACTGTCTGATTTAGATTTTTTAAAATTATTATTCATTTTTGTATCCTAAATATCTTACCCATGTACTCATGGCGTGACCCATGTTTATGAAGTTTGGGACACAATAGGATTTACTGCATGATTTACTCGTAAACTTAAATTTATTCGTAAACAGGAATGAAACTGTAACGTTATGCAACGCAGCAGCCAAATCAAATAAAGAAAAAACATTTCATGTGGGTTCATTTGAAAACAGGATCCTGTTATTCTTGCTTACATATTTTATGTATAATTTGTAATGTACTAGAGTTTTTGCACCACTAATGCTTTTAATGAACCAGAAACAAACCGGGTACATTCTGGACCGTACGAAAGCAATACTGCTGTCCAAACTTTTGCACATGCCATATTTTAGGATAAATTAAAACTTTAGTTTTAACATACTTATATTTAGCAGACATGTTTAGGTTGCCAGAGGTGGGGTTTGAACTTGGGTCTCTTTTTGTCTTGGACATTTCCTTTATCTGGGACCTAATTAATGTGTTAGGTCGGTTAACTTGGTCATGTGTTTAAATATACTTTCTAGATTTCTTAAAATGCTTGGAATTCAAATTAAGTGGATAAGAAAGTGAATTCATAAATGAATGAGTATTTGATGCGTAAGAGATAAATAATAATTTCGAAGGCACTTCTTGAAAATATATTAATACAACTAAAGTGGCATGACAGGTACATGTACTTCTGTGTATTATTTAAAATATATTATTATTCTTTTTAAATAATATGCATACAGTTTAAATACAAGTAAAGCATACTTTTGTCTGAGCTTGTTTTAGTGTGTTAATACTGCTTAGAGTATTAATTTAATGTGCATATTTTAATCAGAGAAAAGTGCCGGTATATGTAATATGTATTTGCATAAAGTATTTCAAATAAAAAAGGAACGTTTAACAATATGTGCATTAAATAATGTACTAAAATACACTAATATATACATTATTAATGTACTACAATACACTTAAAATACAGTTTTAATGTACTAATCTTTATTAATACTGATGTACTAATGTTTAAAAACACTATTAATGTACTAAAATAAATTAAAATACAGTTTTAATGTACTAATCTTTATTAATACTGATGTACTAATGTTTAAAAACACTATTAATGTACGAAAATAAATTAAAATACACTTTTAATGTACTAATTTTTATGAAAACTAATGTGCTAATGTTTAAATACACTATTAATCTTTTAGAGTATGCTTCTTTATCCAACGCCATTTTCAAAACAGGCTCATTACGTTGGCTTTTACGAATCGATTTATTTAGGCAATTCTTTCCGGCACTTAATAAATAATAAGGCGTAAGGAATAATAAATCATAGGTTTATGCTAGAAGCACTGCAACTGATGCAAGGATGCAGCATAATGCATTCTATACCCCAAAAGCAATCTTTAATTCCACGTCCCCATGACGGCAAATTCTATTTATATAAGGCATATTTAGTTGGATGAAAAATAGGTTATATTTTTAAATGAAAGATCCTTTAATAAAACATTCCCTAATTTTTGTTAGCAGTATATGGAAGCACATCCTGCTAGATGCAATTACAGTAAAACATCACTAGTACTTAAGTAAAATACAGTATATAATCAATGTTTTGACTTTTTACTTGAGTATCTTTTAATCAGATTAGTAATACTTTTTCTTAAGTAAAGAACTTGGAAGCTCCTCCTTTTGAGTACCTAAAGGCTCGGTGTGAACTAGATCCCAAAAAACAGGTTTCTTAAATGAGCCCAGGTTGAACTGAGAGACATTAGAGCCACTGCTCTATCTCTAAATAAATAAAAGAATAAATCTATTGCTCTTACACAAGCACATATTTATTGGATGGCTTTTCTGTCTTGTGATCTAGCAGGAATTGATTCTGCTTTTTTAGCTGCACGTGAGGTTTGTGAAAGGGATTAGGCTTTTTATTTTTTTTTTAATGCTGTCGTCTGACATGACTAATGATTGACTTGCAGTCTTGCATCAGTTTTGTTTGCGGTATGTGAAGGTGGAATTTGCATTGTAGATGGATCTAGCAATAAAGCTCGCTTTATCCTGTGTGTCACTTGTACAAGGGCAGCTAAAGCAACAGAATGTGGAATTGCTGTCAGTATGTGCCTTCGGTCATTCTTACAGGCCCAAGAAACAGAAGAGACGAGCAAGTTTTGCATTGTTAAACACACCTGTGTTTTATTAAAGCTGGATAGAAGTATCTGCTACAAGAACATCTTCATCTTCTGTGTTTTTTAAAGCGTGATCTTTGTTTTGCTGCACATTCAGCACAGCTTCACTAGTAATACAACTGAAATTTGCTATTCTCGATTTGAGTTTCGGTTCACGCTATGCTTCCGTGCAGTTTCTGTGTGCCTTTCTGCATGGAACTCGCTCACGTTCAGACGTGTCGAAGCAGCTCAGGATGCCTGGAGCATGATGCAGGGACGAGTAACCACTTTGCAAAGCTTTAGTTCTGGGAAGGAGGAATGTGGGTGGCGTTCTGCCTCTGCCTTGAAGTCTGTGTGACGTGTTTCGGGCTTCTCTTCTCTCTCTTCTCTTCCTGCTGGGTGCAGTTCATAGTCACCTGTCAGGTAGAGAAGGTGTCGCTCACGCTGCTGAGCCGGCGTGGCGTGTTTGCACAGACAGGACTGAGGGACAACAATCTAATGAATCTCTACAGGAGTTTTGGGTGTTTGCTGGAGGCCTGGGTGGCCGAGGGTTACCCGGACATGGCTTCATCCTCGGGGGAGGGTTCGGAAAAGAATCTGGACCCCAACAGCAGCGACTCAGCATCTACCAGCTCCTTCAAGCTCTTAGGAGGCGCTCTGAGGTCTGAATCGGAGGACTCTGGAGTGGAGTTACCTTCTGCACTTAGCCAGTTGACCTCCCACTTAGAACCAGGCAGGGAAGACTTACGACCGTCGTGTTCCTCTCCAGCTCTTTCTCAGTGCTCTACATCATCGTCATGTTTCTCCGCAGCACACAGAGCGAGTATGAAGGGCTCCGAAGGCTCCGGGTTACTAGTGGAGGAGACTTTACGGAGAACGGAGTCGGCCTGGAGGAGAAGCGTGGACGGTAGCCAACGGCGTCGCTGCAACACAGCTTCAGTCACATCAGATCTTCAAGCGTCCATACGCCAAAGAGCTGGACATTTAGGACCAGGAAGGTCTCAAGTACGAGCACCAGCTGAACAACCAAAACTAGAAAATATCCAACACACGCCGAGCATCAGTGACAGAGAACCAGCAGAGGTACAGCTCACTTTCTGTTTACTCTCCTCCCTCCAAAAATGTCATCAAGGTGATCTCCATCCAAGTGTAATGTTTTACCACAAACACTGTTTGGATCCCCTATTGAATGTGTAACTTAAAAATAAAACACCTGCAACTGCTTTTTAAGGAAAGAATTTATAGTTCTGTGGTTACGTTTAGTTTTTGGTAAAAGCTTGTCATATCCAGGGTGGTCCACAATATTTAATGGTATAATTATTGAAGGTATTTATCGTATCTGAACATTAATCGATAAAGATCTAAAATAAATATAACTTAAATCTACATTAAGGCAGCTCGGTGACGCGGTGGGAAGCACCATCACCTCACAGCAAGAAGGTCTCTGTGTGGGTTTACTCCGAGTATTCTGGTTTCCTCTCACACTCCAGAAATATGTGTGACAGTTTAATTGTTGCCTCTAAAGTGGGCCTTAGTGTGTGACTGTGTCCATTTAGGGTTATTTCTGCTCTTGCTCCCAGAGTTACCGGGTGGGCACCGGCTGGCCCGTGACCCCATGTGGATTAAGCGGAAGATAATGGATGAATTAAATGTACATTAACTTCTAAAATGAAATAATATTATCATGTTCAGTAAGTTACAATTACAGTGTTTATTTGGAAAGATTAATTTAATAACAATTTTAATTCAGCGTTCCCACTGAGCATCTGCAATTTTGCCAATTCATTCAACACAGTGCTGCTCACCTCCTGCTTCATTTAGGAGTAGGGCTGCTAAGCCTTTTTCTGCCTGTTTTGCTACAGTGCAGAGGCAGGGACAAACCCTAGAAACTTTGCTTGCCTTAATTAAATATTTATTTAAAAAACAGTGAAATATAAACAATATAAAGAATATTGAAGATATTAAATAACAAACGTTAGTCTATTTTGCTATAGACTAAGCAATTAAGTTACTTTCCATCACTCGCAAGCTATACCCGCCTTTCTTTTTGAAAAAAAATGGGTGACCTATTGTCCCGAGTTCAGTTGAGGTTCTTATAACCAGGTTACCAAAAAAACAAAACAAATTTAAAGCCAATTCTCTCCCCCCTTGCAGTGCACCGCTTACAACTGCAATTTACACCAGTTTTGAGTGTGGGCTGAACCATTTCATGGGGGTATCGGGCAGTGCACAGGCTCTGGATGGTTACTTTTTGCCAAACATGAAAGTAAAGGAAAATGTTTATACATTTTAAGTAAAATGTTATATTATGTATTATGCTTTAGCTTAATGGAATAAAAATATAGAATTTAGAACCGTCCTTACTTTCCTCCATATGACACCTCTGCTCATGTGTTTTAGTCTTTTGTAATGTAGTGAAATATTTTAAACTGTATTTTAACTGTCCTTAGATTTTCAACGTTCATGTATTTTGCTCAGCAGGCTTTCAGGTTCTTTTCTTAGCATTGAGAAACAACTTGTAATTATTTGTTAAACCAATTGCTCTGCTGCTACAGGTGTGGAGGATTACGATAATGAGACAGTGGTGGCGCAATGTGGTTAAAGAACTAGACTGGGTAACTGTTGTGCTTTCAAAGCCTCTGCACTGCCCACTGTTGGGCCCTTAACCCTCAGTCTCTTTGATTATTTCATATAAGAGTGTATCAGATGTACTTTATGCTGGTCTCTGGTCAGCACTCTGGGACGGTGATTCTTTTTGGCACACCTTTAGCAGACTATTTTCAATATAAAACTATAATATGTGCTTTGTGGTCGCTCGTTTGCATTATTGTAGCATCCAAATATTTGCTCTTGGACCTGGCTGAATTCTCGAGTAGCATCTCTTACACAATCTGGTGGTATGTTGTCATTAACTGCATCATGTAATTGCTGCAGTTTTGTAAGCGGCACATTCATGCTATAAATCCCCTGGTTTACCACATCCTGAAGCTGCTCTGTTGGATCAGATCTGGTGACTAGTGGTAAAGTGGCTAGTGGTAATCAGACCCACCTTACTGGGTGCTGCTGTGCCTTAAACTCATGGTGGTAAAACTGTGTTGGGACTGTGGTAGCCTAGCAGTTAAGGTCCAGGGTTCAAATCTCACCTCTGCCAAGCTGCCACAGTTGTCCCTGAGCAAGATTGTAAGACTGTATCAATTGTAAGATAAGGGTGTCTGCTAAACTATTTTAATATAATAAGTCAGCCTTATCCTGGATTATTGAGCAGCTCATCTTCTAAGAAGAATAAAATGTATTATTACACCAGTACTGGTCTCTCTCCATTGGCTGCCTTGTGCGTTGGAGAACAGATTTTGAAATACATTTGCTAACATGTCAGACTTTACAGTGAGGCTTCAGCATACACCATTAAGCTTTTGTGTTTAGTTCATAGCACAATATTTTTAAGGTCTAGTAGCTATTAGCTGGGCCATTGAAATAGTCTCCCTACTGATAATAGACTCACAGTCAGTTTTTACACATTTTTACTCTCTTAATTTAGTAATGTTTGAAATGTTTTTGCTATTATTTGCTATTTTCCGTGTTTGTTTTTCATAATGGTCGTAATTTTATAAGCACTCTGTGCTATATAAATAATGATTTGCTTACTTACTGACAACACACACCGCGCAGATCCACTTCAGGCACTACGTTTCCCATAATACCCCTACATCTCTCCAGCTTGATCTTTTAATTAGAGGCAGTTTCTTTCTTTTTTTTTCATTAAGTAATTAATGGACATCAATGGCCAATTTTTAATATATAATATATTATTAGACCACTAAAGCAAAGGCATTCAATAAACTAGCAAAGGAAGCCTAAACAAAAAAATGCAATTATTAGATGTTTCAGTCTTCATTTGTTCGTTGTCTCTCATTTATGGCAGAGTGATGCCCACTTTAGTGTTAAATCACTTTGAACAATTTAGCATTTAACAGGCTTATTTTTGACTGATTGCCAAGCAGGGGCGTACAGCTATGCCCCTCTAACGTCTGTGTTTGTGCCCCAGATTTGCATTGAAGCAAATCATTACAGTACTGGTCACACAAGGCAGGTCTACAGATTCACACAGTTAACGCCAATTTCTGTATCTGCACGTCACGGTATTTGGCAGATGCTTTGTTCTTTTCTTCATTTGGCTGATTCTTTTATTCACAGTGACTTAGTGAGGCTTAAGTTTTACAGTGGCGGCTTGGTGGAACCGAATTTGACCTTGAGTTAACAGCCGTAACTACAGAGCCACCTTTGTCTAATTAGCGAATCATTACTGTAACAAAGTCATAAAAGCCCTGACACATGATGATACCCATAATGTACTATGATTTTATCACATCACCAAACCCTGCTGTGCTTTTACGTCAAGCGTTTGTTCTTATCTTCCTGTTTCACACACCTTGGTGCACACCTTGCATTTAATTAAGTTTCTTCTAGCAGGTATAAAGGAATAAAAACATGATGGTATCGTTGGGAAGAACAATCCCTTATCTCGGTGAGTGTTCAGCATTCTTTTCTTTCAACGAACCGATTCAGTTTTGGTTCATGGTGCATAGTGTGGGAAGCGCTTCAGTGCAGGAGTACTGTGCAAAAGTCTTAGGTCACCATTAGATTAGAGGTACTGTTGTTTCAGCAGTGCTTTAATTACTATATATAGCATTATGGTCTCTTTTTAAGAATGCAATATGAAAATACAGGGAATTTGTGTGCAGTATGAAAAACCGCGTCTTTTTGGAAGGGAAGCGGCCAAGAAAACATAGCTAAAATATTTTAAACATATTTTATGTGCAATAATTTAAACTTACCGGACTCTTACATATAATATATAAATTATATATGCATACATTTTCTCATGTGTATTATACATTATTATTAGTATTATTAATTTTATATGTTTAGATTTTTCTTCTTCTTCTTCTTCTTCTTCTTCTTCTTTTTCTTTCATTATTATTATTATTATTATTATTATTATTATCTTTCTACCTTTTCTACTCAGTGTGTACTATAATAATGATGCTGCTGGAAACGTAATTTTCCTGAGGGAAAACTCCCAAAGAGATCAATAAAGTTTTATCTTCTCTTATCTCTTATCTTAAGAAACCACTTTTTCACTTTTCCACTAAATACTGACCTTTGCCTGCAGACGTCATTATCTGAAAATCTGGTTTTATTAAAATTTTGTGTACATGTCCCCTACATTTTCTGTTTGTATCTTAATAAAGAATAAATTTAATATTTTCTTTAAAACAACAAGTCTAACAGTGAATAGTTTAAATACACATCCAAAAAGGATAAATAAAATAGAGAGCATAATACAGAGCAAAGTACAATAAATGAAATATAATATAATACATCAAATATAAATATAATAATAAAAATATAATAAATAAAGAAATTAATATAATAAAATGCAGAGTCTCCAGGCATGTTTTCTAGAAGGTAACAGCTGGCATGGCGTCTTCCCTATTTACTACAAACATTAAACCTGTTTTGTTTTTATTGTTCCATTCTCATTCGTTTTTTATTTATTTTTGGATGGCTTTTTGTGCTGTAGGCTAATTGTACAACAGCATCAAGAACTACAACAAACTTCTGTTAGTGTAACCAAGGATCTTAAGCTATTGGCAACAATTTATAGAAAAACTACGCTTAGCTGCCTGAATCGTGTGAGCCAGTAAAACGCTGCTGTACCCCAGCTAAAAGCACAAAAGTAAACAGCCAATTTGATGCTGGATTGCTGAGCATAATTGCAGAACAATATTTCCCATGATGCTCGAGCATCTTTCAAAAGCTGGAACACTTCAAGTCAGTGCCAGTTTCTTTCAGGTGTTCATATATATATATATATATATATATATATAGTGTATATATATATATATATATATATAGTATATATGTGTGTGTGTGAGAGTTAATGTACCTCGGTTGTTAGAAACGCACCAGAGACAAAATTTCCACACAAATTCTGCAGATATTTCCTCACATTTTCTTGTGGATTCACCAATATTAAGCACCTGGATCTGATTATCTGAAAGGTGCCAAAATGTTTGCAAGAGTTTGTAGTTTTGTCAGAAATAGCTCTAAGGAGAGGACAGGAGACGGAGATGCAGAACAATGAGGTTTATTTGAATGAGACAGACAGCGGTAATGAGCCAAGCGCGTTGGGAGGCAAGTGGCAGGAGGAGCAATGTGGAGATAACGCTGCTGTAACCAGGGTAGAGCTGGGGCCCTGGATTGGAAACAGAGAGCAGAGCACACACCGAGAAAACGAACAAAACAATATAACAGGGGTTCAGACAGGTAGGGAAACACTGGAGAGGAAAATACTACACTGACGACTAAAGGAGGAGAAGTGAAGGCTAAACTAATGCTGGGTGGACACAGGAACAAAATAACAAACACTACAACAGCAAAAGGATAGCAGGAAACGAAGAGACGGGAAAACAGGGAAACTGGAGACACTAAATAGAGCAGGGAGTGACAGAGGGTAGGTGAACTGAACGAGGCGGCGACCGGACGGGACCAAGAGCGCCCAGAGAGGGAGAGAGGATGAGGGAGAGCGAGGGACAGGGAGACAGAGATAGTGTTAGTAGGGAGAGAGAGAGAGAGAGAGAGCGTTAGTTCACCCGGAAAGAGGAGGTTAGTTTGGGAAACGGAAATGTTAGTAAAGGGGACTAATAATATGAACCCAGGCAGAGCCGCGCCGGAGGGGCGGGCTAGGGTGAGACCTAACTCAACCCCAGCCCACCAACAACCAACCACCTGGGAACACACACAATAAATAAAAATTCTCCAAACACACAGCGAGAGGATAAATGGAAAGGGAGTGAGAGACCTGTGGATATTGACGTACAAAACACTGGAGCGACAATAAAGTGACGGGGACGACTCACACATGCACACACGCACACACAAAGAGCTATGGCTAAGGGAAAAGGGAAGGAGGGGGAAGAGAGTGAGCGGGAGGACAAAGGGATACAAGCAGACTATCACTAAATTGCACTCAGAAATAAATAACGCGCACACACTCACCCGACGGAGAAATACACTGAATAAACAATCAATTGCAAACAATCAATACTTCACACTCAAGCAGGGAAACTGGAAGCCTTATAAAGCGTGAGAAAGAACCCGGAAATCATGAGCCGCACCTAGTGAGGAGGAAATCTCGCGCTGATTAGAAAGTGGGACTAAGGGAGCGCGAGAGAGGGAGAGAGTCAGAAACGGGATTTCTAACAAGTTTGTAGATTAACGTGTGCAGAGGCTCGGTTTATTTCTGTTCTGTTACTACAGCAACAACATACTGTATGTATGTCAGGGTTGCCAAAAATTTTGAAAAAACACTGTACTTGTTTTAACTGGCACCAATCTGCTCGTCAATCCACACCTTTGCATAATGAACATAAGTTATGCTGTTTGCTGTTGTTAAAGCATGTTTAATTGTTTCTCATTGAAGTTAAACTGAATATAATTACTGCAGCAATATGAGAGGGAAAAAATCTCCTTATCAGTACACATTCCTTCTTTGTTAATAGCGTAAGGCATTAAGTGTTGACACCCTGTCAGGATGTCCTGTAAAGTATGAGCTGTTTAGAAGCTCGGTTCTGACCTGCTTGTTCGCCCCGAACGCTGATCCACACCTACACACAGCCCTGTTATCACATTTTCACCATCAGGGCGGTCATGTGCCTTAATCTGGGCCGGTCAGCATGAACCAGTCGGTCCAGGTGTGCAAAGCTTGACTGGAATGGAGCCAAAGTGAATGGGACCTACAGGAATGTTGGAATGCATTTACAGAGAGCAAATGTGCCTCAACGTACAAAAAGCAGCAAGCAGAGGAACTACTTTTGGTCATTCTATGAATTTATGACTTGCACATGCTAGTTTCAGGTTTTTTGACTAAATAACTTGTTTTGTTTATTTATTTGTTTGTACGACCCCTGCATGGAAATTTGATGCCTTAATATTCTAATTAAACAGCTTGCATTTTTCCAAGGTCTCATACTTTATTAATGGTTTATTGAAAGGGCTGAAACTCTTTTTTAAAGAGTTTGTAAGTTTTTAAGAGCTTATCTGGCTCAGAGGCAAGAGACTGAGGAACAGTCACTGAGGATCTGAGCTTGAACCCAGCACCATGAAGGGCAGGGTGCAGGTGAGGCCCTGCAACAGACTGGAATAAAATCCAGGGGTGCACTCTTGTCCTCTCCCAGGGAAGAGTGAATTGGGAAGAATGAATCAGGTAGAGTCAGGTCAGAACATCAGTTTCAGCAGTGCTGTTGTGCAGCTATGAGTGAATCTGACACAGCAGTGCTGCTGGAGTACTACAGTGCACTATGCCCACTCACAGTGCACTGTCACCTTGGTGTTCTAAAACATGCCTATGTAACTAGCCCTCACAAACATTTCCTATAGTGTGCTGTTTGTATTTGTTTGCAGAATACGTGTGACCTGACGTTGGACTGGGAATGTCTCTCTCCTGGACTGATGTACTTAGAGCAGATGTGCCGCATGCTGGAAACAATCGCAGGATTACAGCAACACAACCAGCACCTGCAGCTCCAGATCGAGAGCATCCAAAACCACAAGGACATGGAGGTGGCTGTTATTCTTTCAAATATAATGATTTAATATAATATGGGCAGCACGGGGACTTGGTGGGTGGCACCGCTGCCTCACAGCAAGAAGGTCCCGACTTCAATCCCAGGGTGGAGAGTCTGCATGTCCTTCCTGTGTCTCCCCGGTTTCCTCCCACAGGCCAAAGACATGTGTTAGGTTAATTGGCATCTCTAAAGTGGCCCCTAGTGTGTGCCTACTATTGCGTGACTGTGTGTGTGAGTGCCCTACGATGGATTGGCGCCCTGTCTAGCATTGTTCATGCCCTTGTGCCCAGAGTTGCTGGATAGGCACCGGCTGGCCTGCCACACCGTTTGAATTAAACGGAAAATAATGGATGGAAGAATATAATTAAAGTTTTTTTTTGGTGTGCACCAATAACATTAACAGAATCCTCCAACTCAAACCAACTGTGAAGCATGGCAGAAGAGCATCAAAAGTTTGCTGCTTTCTTGTGCATAGCTTGTGCACAACTTTTCAAATTTGTACTGTAGTTTTGATGCAGCACAATAATACTTCCCAGACATATGACCTCTAGATTTGTTTCTGCTATTTGTTTTAACTACCTGTCAGAAGCTCTAGTATGTTATTATCCTTAATTATGTCTATTAAGATCTAAATCTCACTAATACATGACGTATTCCAGCGCTGCCTTCTTTTAATGGCTCGTCATGGTTTCTCAGAGAAATTGATCACTTCCCTGAATGAATTCCTGGATATATTGTTGATATCCTTATAATAACCATAAAAATTCGCTCCTGTGTCCTGAAATACTGTATGAGTTATATAGGTTAAATGACGAAATTAAATGATTCATTAAACAAAATATTTACTGTACCACTTGTATTGTAATAAATTACTATTCATATTTATCTATCTATCTATCTATCTATCTATCTATCTCTCTGTCTGTCTGTCTGTCTGTCTGTCTGTCTCTCTCTCTCTCTCTCTCTCTCTGTCTAGTTGGTCTTGGACCACCATTAGGTTAGATACACTGCAAAAAATCAATTTCCAAAAACTAGATAATATGTATAAAAAATTAGATCTAAATGCTTATATTAAGCAAAT